>VYZP01064560.1:0-13878 GCA_013400635.1 Hypocryptadius cinnamomeus | reverse complement strand
AAAAAAAAAAAAAAAAGCTTTTAGGCATTTAGTTACTTTCAGCTAAAACTTGGTAGACTAAGAAAATAATTACTCACAAGACGATACACTTTATAAAATACTATACATATAAACTTTTACACAGAAACAATATTAAATTATTAGAGGGGAAGAGAATTCTAATTATCATATTAGAAAAAAAATTGAATCTACCCTAGGAATGTAGCAGCATGATTAAAACCAAAATAAGCCTACCCTGTGAAAACAATACTGCACTATTTCATCTTCCTGTGTGTATACTGGTTCAACAAATGTCTCCATTCATACTTCCACTTCTTAATAGGATCACCCTAACTACAGTGTGTTTGGTGGTGCAGTGTAATCCTTCTAACTCAAAATCACTCTTCAAAACAATCTTTTCTTATTGGCACTATATCATTTATTGTATCACCAGAGAGGACAGAGCTGTTTTATAAATTTTCAGCACTGTAGGTTCAAAAGTTCATTTCAAATTTTGATGGAATTTTCATATCTGCTCATCAGAGACTGAGAGTTCTGGAGAGGACAGGAAAAACATACTTGGAATAAATGTTATTTTTGATAGACAGATGGATACTTTTTCATGTTTTTTTTTTTTTTCCTTCTGTAATCCAAAAGATGATTCTTTACCTAGAAAAAGATTTAAAGTTTCTTTTAAATATAATCTGCTTAGGAAGAAAAGTGCAAACAAAAAAAGCTTCAGACTAAGGGGAAAAAATCCATACATTAATACAAAAAATATTACCTATCAGATAGTATCTGATTTGACTTTTCCATAAAGAACAAATTTTGAACTGCACAGGAGAGCTGATGCACAGGCTGTCTCCATCTGGTGATTAAACAAAGTGTGATTTATTTCAGATCCTGTAATGAGGGATTAGGAGGGGATGAAGCAGAGAATTTTCTGCCTCAGCATATCATAAAGCTTCTATATGCACAGGCATAACAAAGAATGGAACAGAGGACAGAGAAAGACAGAAGAGCTCCAAACACAGCAAACTGAATACCCAGTGCAGCATTCCTCCAAACTATTTAAGTATTTGGTGATGCATGTACACAAAAATCAGGTAGGAAAAACAAAAAAAACCAATACATTGGCCAGAAATATCTATCTTTATGTAAATTATCCTATATTATTACATTTTTTACTATAGGAGAGTACAGTAAAACTGTTTATTTACTACTGTCATGCAGAACTGTTCCCTCACGCTCTCACCCTAATGGTGTCCTGCTGTCAGGTGGGCACTTGTTATAGGTGCAAAAAGACAGGTCACCATGGGGGGCACCTGATACCTCTACTTTCATTGTAGCAGCTGCTTAATTGGATTTCTCTGTCCCTTTGATCTCCTATGCTTCAGACCCACTAATATTTCTGTTACGCCACCTATGTTAAATTAGCTCAGGCCACCCTTTGAGTGGGTGGAGATTCCTGTCATGTGAACAGGAATGATTAATCCAGAAAAATTAGGTTGTCAAATGTCGGGTAAAAACACATCTAGTAACTTTCAGTGTATCGCCATGCTTGGATATTATCACATTGGTCGTACAACAGAGACTTCAGAAGAACAGAGGTCAGCAAGAAAGAAAATAGACTGCTCAATCCCCTTGTTTTGAGAAGTTTTAAATCCTTTTCAAACTTGAGGAAAAAAAAAAAGGTCAGAGTAAAGAGAAACAAGGCTGGTAAGTTGTGTCCCATTTTCTTTAAAAATCTATGTTCAGAGGATTTGTTGCAAAGACTTTTCTCCAATTTTCTGCTCTCTGTGCAGGTACTTTTTTCTAAACACAGACAAACCGTGCAACTTCTTTAAGCATCACCTGCCACTCATGACAGGCACAACATCTTTTGCTGCTCATTCAGACTCATGATTATTTTCTAATTTGTTTCCCCCTTGCTACTCCACTGTCAAAATATTCTAATGTCTCTTTAACTGCTGTTTAATAACTAACAGCAGCTTCACATTTAAAGGACAGAGGAAGACTATTTACTTTATTACTTCCTCAAAGATTAGCACAGTGAATAATCATGACTAAAGATAATGAATATTATCAGATATAGTGAGCTGCATTTCTCCAGTCACCCACAACTCCGGGGATTCTCATTAAAAAAATCTGTAATTTTACTGTGAAAATAGGAGCACTAATCTGTTGTATCATTTAAAAGACAAATGCATACTCTTGCTACTTAAAGTCACACCACAAGTGTAAGTCTATTGGCATAATCTCCACTCCATTTCAAAGAAAATAATAAATCATCACAAAAGTCCTGGCAACTTCACATTCACTTTAACAGCACCTAATGCCTTTTAAATTTTATTCTCTTAAAATGCAGTCATAGAATGTCATAACTGAAGTTTTCTTACAGGATTAAAGATGGTGTGGAAAAAAAAAAGAGAAACTATTTAAGAATAGGAAAAAAAATCTTTGTCTCACACATCAAAAATAACAGCAGCACAGAGCATTCTTTTTGTAGCATTGTCTCTGGACACCTTCCCTCAGCTGCAATTTTCCAATTATGAGTCCTCTTCTATATTCTTCTAGTAACAGAAATTACTTTACATTTTAATTAGAAGCCTGGAAAAAAACTGTTAAGAATTGACTTTCTCTTTAAGAAAGGTGACAAGAATCATAGCCTATGAGCTAGTGAGACATTATGCAACTCTGCAATCCCGCTAATGTAAAATTACATTATCAAATTAAACTGCAGATGTAGAGTAAGATTACTGCTTTTTCCTTTTAATAACTTTTAATAAGAGAACACATTAATAGTATCACAGTTCATATTGAATCTACTGAAAAAAAAAAAGAAATCATGTTACAGAACGCCTAAAGAAATGTCACATATGTTGCATGCTGTAAGAAATGTCACCTCATGTAATTGCTGTGCAATTATAGATAACTATTTCTGATGTTCTCTCCACACTTCATCTGCAGTGCCACTGAAGAAATCAGGAAATGTTAAATTAAATACACCTTTGAAAATCAGGGAACAGTCACGGTAGGCATCTCAGGCATGACCTTGGGACAGTAAAACTGTGGCTTTATTTGTCATAGCAGTGCCAACAGAAATAAAGAACAAATATTATCCTATTGAGTCATGAACTTTCCAGACACTGTTGCAACATTAGGACACTTAATTCTTTGTGTGACAAGCCACTACCTGATGTCCCATTGCATAGGCCTTACTAAAAAGTCACCCTCATCTTTCTTATAATACTTTGAATCTAGGTGATACAATAGTAGTTTGTGAGCATTTCATTGTTGAATACTACTGTTCACACAATATTATTCATGCTGTACCTGCACACATTTTTGTGACTGCAAGAATGTTGACATGAAGAAATATTCCTCAGAAAAATCAAGCTAATAAATCACTGGTTTCTTTTACTTCTTTTAAAAATAACTGGTATAGCAAATCTTCTTCATCCCAGAAAGTATTTCATAAAACAACAATGCTTGGTCACTATTGGAACGCAACCTTAAGCATTCAATCAAAACCATATTTAAAAGCAACAGAACAGAGAAGTGAATATAAACTAATTTTTTGAATAGAAACTAATTATTTTATCATCTTGTAAAGAGTATTTCCACCTTCCTCTTTTGCCCATAAGAAGATTTGAGTGTACCAGGGGTCCTTTCCAGCCAGGAATCCCATGAGTAAGCCTTATTGTATTTGCAGGGACCCTCGTGGCAGGGAGGAATGATGAATCTGACTCCATGTTCTCAGAAGGCTAATTTGTTATTTTATGATACTATATTATATTAAAGAATACTATACTCTGCTATACTCTCTATACTATACTTTAGTATACTCTGCTATACTAAAGAACACAGAAAGGATATTTATAGAAGGCTAAAAAGATAATAATGAAAACTCATGACTCTTTCCAGAGTCTCGACACAGCTTGGCCCTGATTGCCCAATGAGTCAAAACAACTCTCACCAGAATCCAAAGTAAAAGCCAAAGCTTGCCAATCACCTGTGGGTAAACAATCTCCAAACACATTCCACATGTGAGCACAACACAGGAGAAGCAAATGAGATAAGAATTATTTTCCTTTTCTCTGAGGCTTCTCAGCTTCCAGGAGAAAAATCCTGGGTGAAGAGATTTTTTTTTCAGAGAATATGAATGCCACAAAGCCTTCTCCACCTAACACTTTCACATGTCTCATTGAAAACTGTCAGCTCCAGTTTCTTCAAGAAGTTGACTCCTTACAACACAAATACAGGACACCCTACCTATACCAAGAGAGCAAATCAGAGATCTAGGATTACTACTTTCATACCCATGTAAATATCCACATGTAGCATAAAAGGGAAGGAATATAAAAGTAGGCAACACTTAAGAGCAAAAGAAGTACAGCAGAGATAATACCATTTTTGTGACTGAGAACAATATATATGACTAATTTAATCATTATTAGAACAAATTAATTTCTCTTCACTTAGTATACACTTCACTTAGATACAGGGAGAATAGGGTTGTCCTTTCCCTTTTGGTATATTTTTATGGTTTTTTTCTTGATATATATGTTCATATATATGTTCATCTATGTACAAGGGTCTTTCCCAACTCATATTAAGTGGATTATATTTTCTTCTCAGAACTTTCTAAGTCTGCTTGCTTGTCTGAAAGCTGTTTAATGGTTTTCCGCTTTCTTTAAGTTTTACTTGCTTGCTTGAAATAATAGGATTTTTCCCTACCATTCAATATATTGAACCAAAACAAGCAAGATAAGGAAGATCTCGGAACTTGGTATACAGGTTAATACTAATTTTATTCGTGACATTTCATGCACAACTATCCAGTTACTGCCAGAGATATCAAAACAGTTGTCAAATGTTAGTTGGCAACTATTAGTTGATTCAGTAGTTACTCACCAAAATACAGTACTCAAACTGTGAAATAACCAATAATAATCACTAAATAAGCTTATTAACTCAGGAGTTTTACGAGCTTCACTGGTGCTTAAAACCAGTTTTATGAGCTTTATTGATGCTACTGAAAATACTCTTGAACAAGTATCTTGATAAAAATACTATGTTTGAGGCAATAAATGTCTAGACTGTTTGGAAATGAACAGCTTCTTTAGAGAATATTCCTCCAGATACCATAGAAAATATGCTTTCAGCACCACTGAAAGAGTTAACAGAAAATAAACTGACACCCAGAAGTCTCTCAAGACATAAAGAGACTATTTGAGAACAAAAAATAAACTGCAATGGCTCAACTCTAAAAGGGATTATATTGAAGTAGCTTTATTCTGTAGAAAACCCTTTAAACAACACTTCAAGCAACCAACTTGAAGAATCACAGTATGCAGACAGTAAAAGTTAACTTTGAATAATAAAATGAACACTATGTATTGCTCCCACTATGTCCTTGGATATATTGAGTGAATATATGATCTTAATGTGATCTAAAACTTCCCTAGATGTCTTTTACTAAAAAGTAGAAAAGCCATGAAAATAGCAGATGCCATGGTACCACTGGCACGACAAACTATAGCACAGAATCTTCTCATAAGTAAAAATAAATCCCTTGTGCAACATCACAGGCTGTTGCATTTGTAGCTGAGTATTTCCAGTTTGGTTGGTGTATCCCATGTGAATAGGCAATGAAAAAGCAGCATCATTTCAGCTAATAAAAAAATGTTCAAACTTAAATTGGCTTTAGTACCACAAAGTACGACAAAAGTAGTTTACCTATTGTTTGAAAGTTGCTAAGTGTTCTATGATGAAGTTCACAGACAGTGGGTGTATTTGCAACAGTTTGAAAGATCATATTTTACATAATACACAATAAACAACCTAAGAAAACGCAGCAGAACAATAGAAGTTCCAGCTTTATTAAAAAAAAAAAAATCTCTGTAAGAATTTAGCTGAAAAAGTCAGAGATAAACATACCATTTTAAACATAGGCTACCAAAAACTACGAATGGTCATTGGTACCTCCAAATGGAAATGGCAGTATAAATACACAAATGTAAGGCCTTGGAAACAGTTATTATAGTCTTGTTATCCTGTGTCCAATAACAACTTTCTGATCTGTAACATCAGTGCCATCAAGGAATCCACATGGACTCAGACACTTCAGAAACAGCTGAACTTCATTCAGTTGCATGGCACCTGTATTACCAGGAAGGCAGTACTCAGTGCCGTACCAAGCACTTTATAAATAGTCAGACTTTTGTGCAATCAAAAATATTAACCAAAGCTGATCAGGCTTCAAATTTGATTCAAGAGAAATTTAATACTAGCACTTTTCAAAATGTTGTAAACATTCTAGAATTATTTTATCTGTACCAAAAATATAGAATTCGGTTTCAAATTAGCAATCTGCCAGCCATACATAAGAAAACAAGTATGTTTACAACAAATATTCTTGAGCAGGTGTCCCGTCCTCCTGTAAAAGGGGAGTCGGGGAGGATTGTTTTCGATAGATTTCTCGGAAAAAATAAAGAGCAAACGAGGCAATATTTTATCTGAGAACTGTTTACTGAAAAGGAAGGTAAGTGTTCCTACCAAGGGGGAATAGAAAAGGGAGCAAGGAAGAGAAAAGAGCGGCAGAGAGGGAACCCGGCTGTCAGGCCGCCGCTGTTCGCGGGCGCTGCGGGCGCAGCTCGGCGGGCGGAGCGTGTGCGCCGCGAGCTGCGCGGAGCCTGCGCGGCTCCCGGGGCGGGCCGGGCGCGATTCCCGAGCAGCAGCGGCTGCGTGTCCCTCCTGCCGCCCGAGCGAAATGAGCCCGGCTCGTGGCGCTGCATTCGCTGGGTTTATGTGCTAAAGCTCCTCGCGTAGCCCGATTTCCTGGGCATTTCCCCCGGGCACAGGGGATCTGCCCCGCCGGCAAGGGCGGTCGCTGCAGCCCGGCCGCGGCAGCTTTCTCTGCCCCGCTCGGCTGCCAGGCGAAGCCTCCCCGGGGACGGGGCTCCCGGCACGGGCACGGCCCCTGCAGGCATTTGTCACCTCGTGTGCTACACGTGTTGGGGCATAAAGAAAAATCAGATTGGTCCCTCTCGGCAAGTCTCTTTCAATACCCATAATTAGAGCTGTTTCACACTGGAACAAAGTCTGAAGCCAAATTCAGGTAGTTTAGATAAAATGTGTCATGCATTTCTCCCAAACACATCCACAAAACATCAGACCCATTCAGTTTTCTTATTCTATTAAAAATATCTTCAGGGCAAAGGGCACATAATTATCCAGAAACAAATTTGTTTAGTCATGATTTGTTGTCTCTATGCCAACACATGCCAACACGTGGATACTGCACTAATTAATGGAAACTTTTGCCACGTATCATAAGTTATCCCATTGAAGTCGATTCCAGAATTGTATCTGGGGAGTTAGGTTACAGCTTTTTCTCATATAATGTAATTTCAAATTCTCATGTTTTGTAGCCCAGATGGGTCCTAATTTCACAGATTCACAGAATATTGTGGGTTGGAAGGGACCCACATGGATCACCGAGTCCAGCTCTTAAGTAAATGGCCCATACAGGGATTGAACCCACACAGTGCCATTATGAGCAGCATGCTCTAAACAACTGAGCTCATCTTAGGGTGACGTAGTGTTATTTATGATGTCAGATCCATGTGCTTTGATTCTCCAAGCAACAAAACAAATGAAGAAAATCTGTAGTTTAATTTAGAATTCCTGAAAGAATAAGGAATCTGGAGAAATTAAGCTTTTGTAGCCCTGGGGATATTTATGTCAAAGCACCAAAACTTCTATCACATTAAGTGAACAAGAAAATAGAAAAAGGACAGTTATTTCACCTGCTCTTTCTCCTGATGGAGAGGAGTAATGATATAAGGATGCATTCATAGAAAATGAGTAGTACTGTTGAGTGATGCTGATGAAGTCTGATATTATATCTAAACACCAGAAAAATAATTACAGCTCTACGAAAATGAAGATTACCCTGAATTATGAACCATGTGTTGCCTAAGAGCGGAACCAAAATTCTTTTTATATTAAAGACATAAAAAAACCAACTGAAAGCATTTACTGCACTGTCTCTGAGATCTCAAGACTATTTTTCATTCACTAACCAGTAGAAGACAACACTGATAGTAATGATGTCTGCACAGACAGTAATTCTATTTTTTCAAATGTATTTTCCAATATGTGCATGCAGTATTGACCTGTTGGTCCTGAAAAAAAAGATTTTTGTTTCTTTGCTTACTGTTCACCATCAAAGTAATATAGAAACAGGCCTGTTACAGGAGTAAATCCTTCAGAGCAAGTGTCTATGGAGCCAAGAATTCCCCATGGTGGAAACTTCAAACCACTCTCTGTCATTTGTTTTAGTCAAGCTTAGTGTTGAGTAAGGAACTGCAGGGGCAGGCAGAACACAAAATTATTTCGGTGAGACTGAAAGCAAAATTAATATTGAAACATGCCTTGGACGAGACAATATAGTTCTTTTTATGTAGAAAAAGTTGATCATCCACACAACTCCTAAATTCATTATCTGATGAGAACTGCTGAAGTTACAGAATTAAATTGGATTTGATCCTTTTTTGGAAGAGAATAAAAAGGTAGAAAATTGTCTCCTTTGAATTTTTATGTTTTACTTTTTTTTTCCTTCCCCCTTCACCCGCACCCAAATTTGGAAATAAAACATTAAGGTGTGGTGCTGTGAAAAGAATGAGGTGAAACCAGAAGTCAACTGTCAGACAAGGCTTCCTCTGTCTGGCGAATATTTTATATTAGTCAAACATACAGTACATGCATAGGAATGTAGCATGACTTTATGGCACATGACTTTAAAAAATGCATGTATTACGAGCATACTTGTACTACAGGAAGGTAGGATAAAGGAAGATAGAAACTGCAATTCATCATACAGCTCTTCCATTTTATCTTCTTCATAAAGTGAATGGGACTGCTCAGTAGAATAAAGGCAATAGAATGAGAAATGAAAAAATAAGCTTTTTTTTCCATACAGGTATGGGGAGGCAAGATTTCCACCAATATTGTAATTGCACAAAGAATGGGGGAACATTTTTATCAGTGGAGGAAAAGAAATACTTTATGTAGCTGAACTGAGCTAAGCACTATATTTCTTCTTTATATTTACAGCACAAAGCTGCTGTGAGACCCCTTGTTAGTGAATGAAATGAATTCATGTGGGATCTCTAATGCTGGACTGTAAGAGCCAGAGAGAACAGTTGTAAGAAGGGAATGGGCGAGCTGCAAGAAAGATTCAGATCATTGTATCAACCATTAGCAAATTATTAACCTGCCATGTAATAAAATACACACATCAGCTTTACTCTCTGGATTTGCCTGATGTCCTTGGTTTCTTCCTTTAGTATCCTGTCTGCACAATTTCTGTACTTTACTGGTAGTTCATTTACAACGATATATATGCTGTATCTACTAAGTTAACAATATTAGAGACATAAGATACAATATCTGAGACAAAGGTACATGCTGAAGACAAAACAAAGTCTTTTTTGTCATGTTCCTAACCCAGTGGATTAACAGCTGCCATTTAATTTCTTTTTTTTTCAGCCATATGGTACAGCACACTTTTGGAATTGTTGCTGTAAAGCACTGAATTAATGAAGCCCTCTACATTTTTTTAATTTCCATGATCCATTAGGTAGGCATTATTGTTCTAGCCACCACTCCTAAAATCCTGTTTGGAAAATGATAACAAATATCAATGGAAATTTCAGTATAGATTTTCAGAAATGCAGTTTGAGTTATGATTCCTAACCAGAGTGTATCAGCTAAGAAAAGTTTGCTAACATGCTGTAGTTTCACTCTAAAATATGGGGAAAATTACTAGGAAAAATTAAACCATATTGTGCCCCAAACTGATTTTAATGTAAATTAGTATTATTAGTATTATTTTAATGGAACACTTTTATAATAAATCAATGAAATTTGGGCTGAGGGAACAAAAACCATATGATTTAATATAAAGAAGTAGGAACTTGGATGACAATAATCATATTAAAGGTCTAGACTAAACAGATATTCACTATTTAAAATGCAAGAGGGGCAAAATGCCCTCAGGCAGTTAGAAATAAACTTAGGATTCAAACACAGACAATTTAGTGCAAACTGCACTTTTTCTGTTTATCAAATGTGAGTACACATGCACACACGGGTAGGTACGTTTGTCATTTTTTTAATCTAAAGTTACTGCCCAAGAAATTCATAAATCCATGTACAAAAATGACTAAATGTTGGGTAAGGGGCATCATTTAACTTTAATCTCCTGTCAAGGGCCTACTTATCTATCACAGATAGGTGGAATGCAAATTTAATTAAAAAGAATGCAGCTCTGGGAAATATTATCATTTCTTCTTATCTCATAAGTCTGCTTCAGATCAGAATAAAATCTCACTGTAGACAGAATATGTATGTAAAAAAAATGCTTAAAAAAACATGTAAAAGGCCTTTCCTATATAGAATGTATTCCTATTTCCATTCTCAGATTTATTATCAATCTATTTTTTCTTCAAAGAGCTCTGTAAACACATAGCTTGGTTCAATAAATTTTGGGTCAAGCTAAATTTTAGCTTGACTAAATAAGTTTTAAGCTCAGAGGCATATTTTGATATAATTTTATCTCCAGAAACTTTCACTATAATTATTATTTTAGTAACTAGGACAGTGTTTTCAGTGAAGTGTTCCTAAGGGGGATGGTTTTTTTATTTAGTCAGTGTGTCTAGGCTCCATGCATTAATCACTTTCAAAGACAGACAAATCAGTTTAAAATAAATGGCTGAAAATGTAAATGGGATATAAAAATCTTCAAAGTGTCTTTAAGACTCTATTAGTGTAGCCATACCAAATATTTTTAAAAAATAAAAAACATTTTCTTAATCTAAAGTTTCTTCATTTTGTTTTAATCCTGACCTCAAATTAAATTAGGCTAATGGCATAGTTCTCTCCTCAAATCTGGCTGTTGTCTTGTGTTAAACTTGGTACCCATTAATTAATTTGAAAATGAAGAATTTTTTGGCAACAATCTAGAACTCTCGGGGGCACTATATGCTAAAATAACCTTGCCAACCCACAGCTAAGGGTAGATTTCTGTTTGCCATTATTTATTATAATACATGTTCTAATTTCGATTCAAAGAGACATGAGCACAACTACTTTTCACTATCTGTGAATTTGCAAAAAATATACAGATTCTTACTGTATTCTGACTGCATAAACATGAGATAGTACAAAGATTAAATTAATTTCATTTCTGCTGAAGTTATCCCTGCTTTATTTTACAGAAAAATTAACTAATCTTTAGTTCAGCAGTTTCAGACTTTTAAAAAAATGACAAAAAATCTCTTTCATCTTTCTTGAAAAAAAAGTAGATTTTTTAAAGTATTGTAGTTTTTAGCATTTTAACTAGCATAAATTTGAATTATCAACATAATAGGCAGAAATAATTCCGTAAAAACATGACAGACCCAACTATATACAACTTCCCCTACTGCTGCACTAAGTCTTACTGTTTGTGTAACTTCTATCTAGATGTTGAAATTTTCACTGAACACTGAATATAGCAGGAATTTCTATGTCCAATTTCAAAGGTATCATAGCAACCCTTTAATTTCATTCTTCCCAAACTATTTGGTTAATTCTTTTTAAATCTCTCTTTTTCATTGATGTTGCAATTTTAACGTGATATAGAGAGCTGATGACTCCTCTCTCTTATTTATACTGCTACATGTTCACAGTATATAACAAGAAAATTGGATGTGAGCATCTTACTTTATTCCTTTACTGGAGGGAGGACATAAGCACACCTGTCTGTTGATGCTGGATTCCAGTCTATCCAGGACATATAAGTGTAAGTTTTATGTAGACTGAGATATGGTTAGATATTGAAAAACTTAAAAACAAAACTACCTTAATTTGAATCAAGTATTTCTGGAAGTACCTTCTCTTTGTCTAATACTGCCTGTTGTTCTGAAGGGCATTTGCAGTTGCACAAGTGTAACTAACATTGTTGAATATTTTTTTTAAGTTAAAACTATTACTCAATTAACATGCTAGATATTTTCCCTTTTTTTTTTTTTTTAATCTTCCAGTGATTAGTTGACTTTTTTTAGAATTGACTTCAGAGACGTATATATACTGCTGAAGACTTCTTCTGTCACTTTTTCCTGTGACTGTTTCTTAAATAGGTACATAAAGTGGAAGCCTGTGGTATGAGTAGGGCAGGCATATGTGCAGATGTGCTCAAATTTATGTCATCTGCCAAGGATTTGGGTTTGGGTATTAAGTTTCTTAAGAGAACTAATCCTCAGAATACTTTTTAGATTAAAGTATTGTGGAGTTGATTTTTTTGAAGAACAGAGGGAAAACAAAACATAAGCTTTATAAAGGTGTTTCTTACTGTCCCATGAAAATAGTAAAAAGAAACCATTTACAGCACAATGTCTGTAAGAGTTTGTACTAAATGTAATGATAAAACAAAAAAAGAAACTTACAGTGGATGTTAAAAAAAGGAAAGGTAGCCTGGAAGGGAAAGAGAAATTGTCCAAGCCGCGAGGGATCAGGTTAGGAAAGCTAAAGCCCTGACAGAATTAAATCTGGCCAGGGACATCAAGGGAGACAACAAAAGCTTCTATAGGCACATCAGTGTTATAAGATCAGAAAAAATGTGGGTGCTCTCTGGGAGGAAATGTGAGACCTGGTAACAGAGGACACGGCGAAAGCTGAAATAATCAATGGGTTTTTTTGTCTCAGTTTCCACCTGCAAATGTTTCAGCCACAGTGCCTGAGTTGTAGAAGGCAAATGCAGGGGACTGGGAGAATGAAGAGGCTCCCACTGTAGGAGCAGTACAGGTTTGAGACAATTTAAGGAACCTGCAGGTGAGCAACTATATGGGACCTGATGAGACACATCTGCAGGTCCTGACAGAACTGGTGAAGGAAGTGGATAAGCCACTATCCATCGTATTTGAGAAGTCATGGCAGTCCAGTGAAGTTCCCATTGACGGGAAAAGAGGACACATTATTTTAAAAACCATTTTTAAAAAGATAAAAAGGAAAGACTTGGGGAACTACAGGCATTGCATCAAAGGGCTATGGTCAATGGCTTGATGCCTAAGTATTGACCAGTGAACCTCTGGGTTTGGTATTGGGTCTGGCAGTCTTTAACATCTGTCAATGCCATAGACAATAGGATAGAATGCACCCTCAGAAGTTTGCCAAACACGCCAAAATATGTGGTGAAGTCCATATCTGGAAGGAAGCAATGCTATCCAGATGGACCCTGACAGGCTAGGGAGGTGTGCCTGTGCAATGCTCATGAACTTCAACTAGGCCATGTGTAAGAAACTGCACGTGAGTCAGAGTAATTCTAAGCACAAATACAGGCTGGGTGGAAAATGGATTAAAAGCAGCCCTGAGGAGAAGTACTTGGGGGTGCTGATGGATGAAAGGCTGGAAATGAGCAAGCAATGTGCACTTGTGGCCCAGAAAGCCAATCCTATTCTGGGCTGCATCAAAAGTGTGACCAGCCTGTTGAGGGAGGTGATTCTGCCCCTCTACTTTGCTCTCATCAGACCCCACCTGGAGTGCTGTGTCCAGTTCTGGGGCACCCAACATAAGAAGGACGTGGACCCATTGAAACAAATCTGGAGGGGGACCACAAAGATGAGAAGAGGTCTGGAGCACCTCTCCGATTAAGACAGGCTGGGAGAGTTGGGATTGATCAGCCTGGAGAAGAGAAGGGAGACCTTTTAGCAGCCTTCCAGTACCTTAAAGGGGCCCACAAGAAAGACAGAAGGGGGACTTTTACAAAAAAGTATTGTAGTGATATGACGAGAGGGAGTGACTTTAAACTGGAAGAGAGCAGGTTTAGATAAGATATTAGAAAGAAATTCT
>VYZP01064559.1:0-23300 GCA_013400635.1 Hypocryptadius cinnamomeus | reverse complement strand
AATAAATTAATCCATAGCTATTATTGACATTATTATTATTATGGTTTCATTTTTGAGTATTTTTGGGATTATTAAAAGAACAGAGAATACTAGGTCAGGGCTCAGACTCATCTGCCATACTATCCTGCTTCTAGTGTTGTACTGTAAGTAGGTAAAAAAAAATCCAGAATTTTCTCACAATCTCTATCAATCTACAGCTCAGGAAGTTAAAGACCTGGATTCTTTTTCCTAGAACATCTTCAGATACCTTTTAAAGATGTGTCAAATGCAATATTACTGGTTAGCTAGTCAGGGTAGAGCTGAGCTCTCCAGTGTGTGAAGAACTCCACCTCTGGCTTTCAACCTTTTTTTTGTAGTTTCATATAATGCCACTGAATCTTATGCTGAAGGATGGACTCAACAGTTCTGTCCTCCTCCTTGCCATTCGTGCCTTGAATGCTAGTTGACTCAATAGATCATGATCTGTTTCCAGGTTTAAGATTCACAGGGATAGTTGTTATTATTCACACTGTAGTTGTTTGCTCTTTTTATATTTTTTCTGTAGGTGCATCCTCTTGAGATGCAGAGAAAACCAAGGTTCCCTGCATCCAGGCTGTGGCTGTGTACTGGCCTGTTCAGGCTGCCACAGAAGCAGCTGCTCTCTTGTCGTCTCTGCTTTGCTCACAGACCCCAACACCAGAAATTGCTTTCTTTCACTAAAGGCTGATCAAATAAATGCCCAAACTCAGGCTCCTCCATGCTGAATATGTTTCCCTGATGCCTGACTAAACTGGAGCATTCATCTGCAGTGATTATCCTCTGCCATGTTAATGCTGACTCATCTGGAAATGCGGGAACTTTCTTTTATGTTTTGCAGACAGCCCTGTACTGACACTAAGTAAAAATAAGTAGCCATAACTAACTTTGTAATCTCACTTTTGCTCCATTTTCCAGGTCATTTCTGATGATTTTTGACAGCAGTTCAGGGGGCTTGTATGTTCAGTTCAGGGAATGTTAATGAGTAGCATTTTCAAAGAAAAACCCTTTTTTTTTTTTTTGTTTTTTTCTTCACATTATATTTTAACAGATGAAGCATCTCACATTCTGTAAGTGATAGGCACTTAGTTTTTTTTATTTCTCAAAAATAAATTACTCCCTCACGATTCTTTTAACCAGTAGTATTCTTGAAACACTTCTGACATAATTTTTTTGGCAATGTCTCTCTGAACATTTGAAAGTTGGACAAAAAAAATTTCTTTAAAATAGTTCTACCAGGACTATCAAACTAGGATATTTTAGGATAACCACCCCCAAGCTCTTTATGTCAGACCAGGGCTCAAGAGTGGCCTCAGATGACATTTGTTCACTCACGTTCTTGAAGTGTTGAGTGTCTCACTGTGCTGAAGGGTGCTATCTGCTGCTGGAGCCACCAGCCTAATAGGCTGCTGGACCTTCCCCACTTTTAGGGATTTCTCAGCTCTTTTCAACCTTCAGGGGAAACAGTTCTGTTTCTCATTAACAGAGCAGTAGCTGTGCTGCTCAAGTGTAACTGGAAGATAGCAGGATTTTTCACAGTAGTCAAGAGGACAAAATTATTGTGTTTATACTCTTAGAAAACTCTTATGGTTTAAAGCCTTTGGCTTCTGTTACAACTTCAGCTGCTTGTGTTTACACTACAACTTCAGTAGAACCAGTGCTGTATCCTACTCTGACATGTCAGTAAATTGGCAAACAGTGACCTCAAGGTAGGGGATGTAATGCTAACCTCATGTCTTTAATATGCCTACACAAGTACACTTGGTTTTGGTTTTTGTTTGTTTGGTTTTTTTTTTTTTTTTTTTATTTCCAGTCCCTTTTTCATGTTAGAAGAAAATTCAGGAATCTGGGAAAGGGAAGAGGCAGAGTACAGAGCATGAAATCTGAGTTACTAATGAAAACTGAAGGATGTGAAGTGTATTCCTGTGTTCATGAGTGGTTTTAATGTGTTCATAAAAAGTGAAATCAGCTTTGTCCAAGTGAACGTGCTTAACTTTTATTTTTTTATATATGTGCAAGTGAGTTGCAATCCTCCCCCCACCCATTCCTGCATGTGAAAAAGAACCTTTGGGAAAAAGAAAAACAAACAAAACCACCCAAACTTGTGGCTAGTAAATAGTGGCTGCTTTTAATTAATGGTATTAATCTTGGAAGCCTTGAGTCCACGTGTCTCTTGGGAAATATAAAAGGAGAGCTAAAATACTAAGTTCATCACATAAAAGAAATCCTGAAATAACTTCTGTCATTTTAAACTTAATGCTATGTCATTTTTCATAAACTTGATTAAAGATAAGCATTTATAAAATAACATAACATTTAAACTTCTTACAGTTTCAAAGGTAATTGTGGATTTTAATGGTTTTTCTTAATTAAAGGAATGGTTAGTTGTGCCTGTTTTCAGTAAATTAATTAAACTTTTAGTCATTAAGCAAAAAGTTAATTCATTATTGAAGGATATTGGAAATGCATAAAATCTGGAGTTTGAGATGGCTCTGACACTCTAATCTGTCACTGATATTCTGGAATGACATGTTTGAAACTGTTCTCAGTAATATAAGATATTATANATGACATGTTTGAAGCTGTTCTCGGTAGTATAAGATATTATAGAAGGGGCCTGATGACTAACCAGGGGTGTTTAAAGCATTTTGGTTTGACTCATCATCTCTGATATGAAAATGGCTGGTTTTAGAAAAATGAATTATTTTCCACTTGATATGTTAGTATAAAACTTTCTAAAAAGTAAAAGCTAATGAGAATCATGTTCTCATCACTGATTTGGGATGCTTTTACTATCAGGAAGAAACATCAGAGCATTACCGTCAGGTTTTACTGCACAAATGACTCACTTGATTTTATTTCCCTGCTGGACTTTGCTTCAGATTTTGTTTTGACACGTAATTGCTCTGTTTCTCTTAGTGTAATTTTGTATAAAATGCCTTTGTCCAGACTTCCAAAAAGGGGGTGTAGGGTGACACTGAGAGGAATTCTTCACCCAGTGTCTTTCTCTTTTCAGAGAGAGGAGCAAGTGAATCTCACATACTTTGCACATTAATAAAAAGTAGAGCAGATCATGGTCAATGTTCTTCCTGTATCAAAATTCCTACGGCATGGGAAGAAACCTCTAGAATTATTAGAGGTTTGTTTTCTTTTTTGTTTTGTTGTTGGTGGTTCTTTTTGGTTTTTCTTTTTTTTTTTTATGGTTGACAATTTGTTTTAGTGAACTCATGCAAATCTACTTGCTGCATAGAGTTAAAAATATATTTTTTTTAATTTCCTGGGGATATAAAGTCTATACACTTTCTTCTGTTTGCCTGACATAATGAGAAAAGGTTTTCTGTCCTTAGCTGCAGGAAAGCAGAGTGTGACAATGTGGCAGTACTAACCCTGTCCCTGATATCAGTGTTGCAATTCCTGCAAAGACTCATGTGAAAGAACACATAAGCATGTGAGAATGTGCTCATGCCCAGTTATCTTTGGTAATGTAATATTTTTGGTATCTGCTAGAGATCCTGGTCATGTAACACTTCACATTGGCTTCGATCAGGATACGAAAATTGTTATCAGAGCTCCATAATCCAATTTATTGCTGTATTTTCCTAAAAGTGGCTGTATTTGTTGAAATATCCATTTCAGAAGTGAAAGGTTCAAAACAAAAATGGGGACTTCTGTAGACATTGCTTTCTGTATTTTCTGCATTTAAGAGGAATGCTTCAGGATGCTTATTAAAGAGAAAGTGCTATCATAAAAAGCAGTTTTCCAAAAAGACCAGATTCTAAATTTCCTGCTAATCTGTTTTCTGTGGCAGCAAATCCTCATAAGGTTGGACGATTACATGATCAGCTCCAATTTTAACCTCTGCATTTTTGCTAACACTGTGATTCTACAAGATGGGGCTGCTTTCTGCTCAGTGTCAGATAGCTATATGGGTTTAAGGTAATGATTAAATATCTCACAGGAAAAAAATGGTTGCCTGAATACCCATCTCGTAAAATTTAATGGTTTTTCCTTTTACAGTATTACATTATTGGCTGTAGTAGATTAGGACAACTTTGATGGAAGAATCACACATAATTAAATTTTCATGTGTGATTCAAAGTGAAAAAAGATTAGAAGGCTATTTAAGAGGTGCTGGAACTGTCACACCATATCAGTAAAGTCTGCAAGATGGAGCACAAAAGTACTGATTTAGTGCAACATGTCACATTATTATAGTGATAACCACAAGGAATATTCCATGGATGGGTGGGTACCTATGCATATGAATACTTGTAAAGATATTCTAGAATCCCTATTTTATCTTAGAATGGATAGGGGAAATGGATCCAGAAGATGCATTCAAAAGTTGTAATTTAATAATCTGTTTATTCTAATAGCATACTAAGGAACCTTTGCTTTGCCTTTCTTTTCTCCAGGGTTATTAATGCTTCTGTGTCATGGATATTTATGAAATATTCATATACTTTGGGAAATTTTATATTTTGGGGAGTTCTGGCCTATTTGTCACTTCAGAGATGAGGGGCAGGAGTCTGTGCAACTCTGTAAGTGCAGGGTCACACCTGTTAGTTCCAGACTAGAACTGCCTGACTGTGGTTCAGCTCACAAGAGCAAAGGTAGGCCCATACCATGATCACTGTTTTCCAAGTACGTTCATTTTGTATTTCCCTTGTAGAGATAAGCTGATATTTATAGATGAAACATTGGTATGAATCTAAGTATTTCTTTGTTTTATTTTTTGGAAAAAAATATTGAAATCCAACTTAAAAAAAAAAAATCCTTGAAAATAGTTACAAACTGTTTTCTTTCAGTGAAAGAGTGCATTGGGTCCAAGTGATAGGAAGGCAGATAATTTCAATATACTTTAGTTATAACCCACATATGTTGGAATAACCTGCAGCCAAGAGGCACTAGTGAGATTTGGCTGCCCCTCTCGTGTTTGAGATCAGAGAAACACCTTCTAACAGCTGTGAAGCAGCAAATGAAATACTGACCATGTTATTGTGTCATTTAATCCATAATGATGCTGAATGCTTTTGAAAGAGTGGACAGGAGATGTGGCAAAATCCAATTGTGTCACTCCTTGTAATCCTAGCAAATAAGACAAATCACAACTTAATGAGAATATAAAAGGTTAATGTAGTTTTTGAAAACTAATGAACAAGAACATATTGTGCCATAAGACTCTTGTCTCACAACCTGGCAGGGTTTGTGGATTTTTTTTTTCTGTGTAGCTGGAGACAATATATACGTCCAGCATTAAATAATTTATGAGACTTTTATTATATTTTGCTTTCATAGGATGAGTTAAACTTCATTTCAGAAACACATATAAAGTTATTAAAAAAAAAAATAAAATCCAAACCAACTTCCCAGGTGGTTTGGACCCAGGTGTTTCTCCATTATGTACAATATGTGGGTTCAAGGACATGCTTTGGAATTTCATTTCCTTGATCCCAAATTCAAGTGGAAAGAGTAATCTTGTTGTAGTACTCATGTCCAATGAAAACCAGCAGGAATTTTTGTGTGTGACTTTAAGGGAGTGGAAACTGGACTTTGGAAAGAATCTGAGTCAGAGAAGCATAAATGAGAGAGGGAATCACTCATCCATGTACTTCCCTGCTTAAAGGATGGCTTTGCATTTTGCATGAAACAAAGCATTTGCCTGTGTTTCACTTCTTGAAATGCAGAGTGAACAATTCTGCTAGAGTAGCCAGTACTATTTCTTCTTATTATTATTTCCAGCTATTTCTTCTTCTTTTTTTCTTTTTTCTTTTCTTTTTTCTAGGCATTTATGCTAGAAAAATGGCAAAAAAGCAATTCTGACTCAGTAACTCTAATAGCAGGAGTAGAACTAAAATATTAAAAAGTAAAAACATTGCAGTTAAAGTTGTTGGTTTGGGATTTATGGGATTTGATGAAGTTTGTTACCTGTGCTCTAGAAATAAACAAAAGCCTGTTTTGATTCTGACCCTGAAGTAACTCCCAAAAAGGGAAAAGCAGAGGAGCTTTTTAATATTAATAAAAATTTGCAGGTTCATTTAAATTATTTGGAAGTGCTTTTGATGCAGGGTTTCCTACTAATAAATACCACTAGATGTTGATGTTCCCATAGGTCTGGGTTCAGTTATTTTATCCCAGCTTCTTCCTCCCCATTCTTTACCCCAAATGGTGGAGAGGTTATTTTTTTTTAAGTGACTCCTGTATATAAAGTCACCTCTATGAACACACACAGTCACTCTTGTCACCACAGGAACCTTAGGAGCATAAAATTTCCTCTTGTTGCCTGCTACCTGGGAGCAGAGGCTGACCCCACCTCACTTCAACCTCCTGTTGGGAGCCCCTGAGCATCCTTTTCTTTCTCCTTGCTAGGAGTGGGTCTCCTCTCTGATCCACTCCAGGCATCTTCACTGTGTCTAGTTTGTCATACTTAGAAAAATTCAGAGCAATAGAGAGAGCTACTATTTTTCTTTTATTGGTTCATAATCTGGCACTTTAAAAGGTCATATTTTATATAATTTAGGTTGCCTTTGCTATTTTAAAATATAGCCTGTGCATTTGTATATCAATAATTAGGATAAAAAGTGCCCATGTGTATATTTTCAGTCATATCTGTAATAAATTGAAATAGTAAGAAAAGCTTGGAAGCAAACTAGAAGTTGAACCAAAGTTGATTCCAGATTTATTTTTCTTGAACCAAAACAAACAAACCAATGTTTTACCAGTTTAAAACTTAGAAAAGGAGTGTTCATTCTTCTGTTTCATCTCTTTTCCTTCAAGATGAATGGCTTCAATTCCTGCTTTTTTCCCAACAAATGAAAAGCTTTTACAGATTTTTTTTTTTTTTTTAATGGGACATTTTTTCCTCAGTAATCTTTCCCTCTGGTTTCAAAGTAAGGGACAGTGTGTGGAGCCTGGGCTCACCTCTTCTCTTAGTACAGAGAGCATCTTTTGAGTTTTTATGGACCTGTGACCCCAGTGAAAGCAGGAATCACAGCTTTCTTCCACCAGAAAAATGCCTTGTAGGGCAGTTGTAGTATCCCTTCTCTCTCTTAGAAGTATTGTTTAATTAAAACCTTTGTTTGAATGTTTGTTATAAATGTAGGTCTTTTCTTTTCTTTGATCTGCTGCTCATCAAGGTGTGCTGGATGGATGTCCTCTCTCCATTACAGCTGCTGTAAACTTGCAATGGTAACAGTAAAAAATTAACAACTCAGTGCTAAAATCTCCTGCAACTGAATGTAGCAGTGCAGTCTCTTACTGTCTTTGCCATTAGCTTACATCTCTTGATGCATTAACTTGTGGTGCACCCAGTGTGGCCAGTGGTTCTCACGACTTTGGGGTATTGATGTCATGTCATCCCAAGTTTAGATTTGGTCTAACAGTTCTTCTTGTGGTGTTTGTTGTGGTTTTGTTTAAATAGTGAGACAGTTTCTTAATTTACTGCGATTTGAGCCTTTAACACAAGAATAGGGTGACACTGATGCAGCAGCAGTTTCTCCTAGACCTTGGCAGCGTGTCCTCACAACTGCATTTACACAGGAGAAAAATATGAGGCATTTTTACTGCTTTTTGAAATGTCACAGTACTATGGCAACTTGTCTATGAATCTGGACAATTCTCCAACATCCATCAAATTGTAGACAAGTTTCTGAATCACTTTGGGGAATTTTTGTCATATGATAAGAAACCTTTAACCTCATTTGTTCACATTTAACATGAAATTATATTTAGTTTAGTCCAGTTTGGATCATAAAGGCTATGCCCAAGTTGAACAGCTCCATTGTTGTTGCTTCAAATACAAAATAAATGAAAAATTCATGTTCTTTATCCATTCTAGAGCACTTCAGGTCACTTCTCACATGGATTCATTCAGTGTCTTATTGTTGCTATTTCTGTTGTTGCTGTATTGGCTCCCAGGCTGTTTTTTGTGTCCCTGCAGGCACAAAAAACTTCTCCAGACTCATACCTCTAATGTGTATGAGGAAAGAGCATCTCACCAGTGAGAAGAGCATGTGGCAGGCAGCAGCCAGCCAGTTGAGAGGTCTCTAGTCCCTGAGTAGAGAAAAATAAGGATAATTTTCTGAGACCACAGCTTGGTGGAGGAAAGAAGCAGAGAGATAACAAGGCAGTAGGCCAAGAGCAGCAGGTTGAAAGCTGGCTGGAGAGGGGTGATTGATTAGGAGCAAGCTGCCAAAGGGTGATGGCACACAGCTCGTGGCTGGAGCAGCAGAAGCTGTAATGAGCAGCACGTGTAGGGCTGTGATGTGTGGTCAGCCCTGTCACCTGGCAGGGCAGGACTGGGACTCTGCCGTGGCTGGGACAGAGGAGCAAAGTGACACAGCTTTCTCAGGAGGGGGGTGTGGAATTCCAAGGATGTGGCAAGGGCAGGGATCACGGAATGCTGCCAGCATCAGCTGTGCTCCCTCCTAGATTTGCGTGGCGCAGTGCATTAGCAGGCAGCTGAGAAGTGGCAGCAGACACGGCGCAGCAGACGTTGCTTCTAATCTCCTGCAGCCTGGGCCAGCTTCTCTCACTCAAACAGCTCAAGTTTTGGCTTTCAGAAATGGAGCGCTGATCTTTTCCCCAAAAATTAATTTTGAAATTGAGGATGCAATATGTATGCTGCTGACCTGAACATATGTTACAACCTGATAGTAACAGAATCATCACTCAGCACCACTTCACAAATAAGTGTGCTGCTTAATCTTTTTTTGCTAAATCATGGCTTCTTTAGGACCGCCTTATCACTCTGAGGCATTGCCTCTTCCTCTGTTGCCATTAATTGTCCTGAACTATTGCATTCCTAGGAAAAACAGCTATAGATTCGTGTAGGTGAGATGCTGAAGCTGGATGTAGAGGAAATTGGAATGGCCACCTGTATTGCCACCTTTCCTGAGTATAGTTTAAGTAAATTTGACATGCCCCTCTCTGAGAGTCCTGCATGCAATGGAATTCCATTAGGACAGTAGAAGAACAAAATATCAACCATAATTGTTTCTCCTATGGATTGGAGTGAAAGAAATAGGGAGATTATTAATATAATTTCAGCAGCAAATGCTCATCAGACACCTGTATATCAATCACTCATACAAGAGTGCAAGAAAGGTATAATTCAAGTAATTTAAACTACAGGATTGGAGAATCATCTCATTCTGGCTTTGTGACTTTTTCTGTGATATGTTAGTGACATTTATAAAAGCTATATGATAGCTGAACTTTCAAATTGGTTTCTGATGTAAAGGCTTTAAATTTTAAGGTAAAATAACATTGCTGCAGGATGGAATCATAGTCAGCAAAATCCGCACAGCCAGATACACAGGCACAGACTTTCATTAGCAGGACAGGAAAACTCCCTTTGTGTTGTGGGGATAGGCCACCAGCCAGAGGCAGAAGGCCTTTATAGCTGCTGCCTCAACATATCTATTGGGAAGGTGGCTAAAAACCTAATCTGAAGCTCATCTCATTTATTTGGACCCTTTCCCCCGTGCAAGAGCACCGAATGTCTTGCACAGAACTGCCTGGCAGCAGGGTTTAAGTCATGTAGGTCTAATGGATCTATCCTGGTTGCTTTTTTTCATCAGAACTCCACTGCAAATATATTGGGGAGCTAATATAACTTGTCATGGTGCCTGTCTAAGTTGCAGTCACGGCAGTGATGGCAGCATGGTTTAGAGCTATCCAAAATAAACTTTAAATTAGCTAGCTCAGGTAGAAATAGTAATCTGTGGCAAGACTGTTCTCAGGACAGAAAAATGTTCCTAGCTCTTGGGCAGAAGCAAATGTATTTTTCTGATACAGTGATTATTATCTTGCTGAATATAGATTTACACCTAAAAAAGGTGGGACTGAGTTGCTGTTTGTTCCCCATGAACTTGCATGCAGACTTGTACTCTGGCCAAGTATTTTCCTGGATGATTCATAATTTATAATGTGGGACACCATTCCAAGTTAAATTAAGTTGTATTATTGCAGCTTCAATTTAAAAATATGTTAATTTACAAGTGTGGATTTTTATGAGGGAAAAATCCTGGATTTTAGCTGATCTGTTAGTGACTTAAATCTCTCAAACCACTAAGCCCTGCATAATCTTAAGAGCAGTAGCTCTGCATTCAATTTGCTACTTCACAAGTCAGCATCTTCTCCGAGTATTTGAGGAGGAATTATTTTAATGTCAGCTAACATGGAATTGCTGCATGTGTAATCCCCAATCAGTAAAACTCACACATTTGCACACACGTGCCCAGCACATATTTAGTAGGACAGAGCACAATTGCTGTGAAGTTCACAAGATTTTCCAGCAATATTCTAACAGGTTGTCATCATCTTTGAATCATCCTATTCTCACAATATCTATTAGATTGCCTAGCACTCACCTTGTGATGCTCTATTAGTCAAAACATCTCCTTGCCCATATATTCAAATGAACTGCAGAGGTTATTAACTTGCCCTTGGCAAAAAGATTTAGCTTTCTAGGGCAAATGCTTTTATAAATTCTGTGTGTGACAGTTTTATTACATATTGTAAATAGAATACCCTGCCAGATTTTTATGACAGCCATCACTAAGTCATTCAGACCTTATTACTTTTCATCCCTTCACATACCTTGAATATCTTCAATTTTTATTTTTTTTTTTTTTAATCTTTAACAGGCCTTGCTTTGGTCAAGGCACTCTTTTTACTTTGATAGCAAATTTTATTTACTAACATAACTGTTCAAAACATTTTGTATTAAGCCAAATATTTTATCTTGCAGAAAATCAAGGCTGTATTTTAATTTGGCTCAGACACAAATTAATTTGCACATTCTGCATTTATCATAATAGACTCATTTAAGCTTGTACAGTCTCTGCTAGCAGTTAATATAATAGTTTCTGTGCTCAGCTGCATACTTATCCTGGGCCTCACTATTTCTAACTAAATATTCTACTGTTTTTGACTTCATTTTACATTTTGTAGTTCAAATCAATGTATGTGTTGTGAAAAGGAGAAGCACATAATCCATTCTGGTGTGAAGACCTACTCAGACATATCCAGTTACTGCATGTTTTCTCAACTCATTTCTCTGACACTAAGGATCCTGTCAGAGAAGGAAAAAGCGTTTTTGAAGAGTTTTTGTTTAGACGTGTGGTTTATTAGCCGAACACATGATAGGCTTGGTGAACACTGGAGATAAAAACAGCAGCGAAGCTCCTGCTTCAGTTTTGCTTTCTGCTGAGAAGACAAACATAACAGAAGGAGGAGTGAGACTGGCTGTGGTAAAGATACAGTAAAAGTGAAGAGTAATGATTGTCAAAACGATGTAAGGAGCACAGAAGACTAGGTTCCTGAAATTAATAATCCTTTTGGAATGTTGCCTTCTGTCACCATGATATTTTATGAAAATCCCTTTGTTAGGATTTTCTCCTGAGGAGCTGAGAAGCCTCAGAAAAGCAATGTAAACAATTAACTCTCTGATGGCTGTGGAATGTGGTCTGGGCATTGTTTACCAACAGGTGCATCTTTGATTGATCCATGTGAGATGTTTCTACTTAATAACCAATCAAAGATCCAGCTGTGTCGGACTCTCTGAGAGTCATGAGCTTTTTTTATTCATTCCTTTCTAGCTTTTTGATGGATCCTTTTTCTCTATTCTTTTTAGTATACTTCTAGTATAGCAATTTAATATAACATAATATCATGATATAATAAATCAACCTTCTGAAACATGGAGTCAAGAGTCTCATCTCTTCCCTTGTCCTGGGACCCTTGAACACAACCACAGCCTTCAGTAGTAATTTCAAGGACAGCAAAGCTCAGTTGTCCGAGAGCTGCCAGCCACGGGGCTGAGCTGCCTGGGGAAGGACATGTCACTGCCAGGGTGGCACTGAGTCTCCCCTCCAGCCCTGGGACAAGCCTGTTCCCTTGTGCCTTGGCTAACCAAGCCTCAGTTCTCCCATGTCACATGAGGACAGACTGAAGGTGGGGCTCACACAGTCATTGGTTAGTCAAAAATGAAAATGTTTGAAGGAGCTTTCATTTCCTGAAGTTGGCAGGAAGGTGGTGTGGTGGGCTGTGAAAGCAGGAAGGATCTGAGTCCCTTCTGGTTTTCTGCTGCTGCCTGACAGGGCGTGTCTTCTTACAACCTGCAGTTCTGATGAATCAGAGCAAAAATTCCTTTTAATAGAGAACATTGAATTGGCTATAATGAGTCCTTATTTGAAAAATTCACTGTATGTTGTTCCTTTTTCTTAATGTTTCTGCAAGTGTATGAACCCATATTCTTATAAAGGAAAGAATCAGGTGATTTGCAGCTTTAAAGTTGTATATTTTGCTGTCTAGGCAGCTTACAGTAGTTAGGTCACATTATGATAATTAGCCTATTTAAAAGTTAGCTAACGGAGTTCTTTGTTTTAAGCACAATAAATTCTAAAATTAGTGAATAAAGCTAGAAGCCCGTTTTCAGATCCATTTAGATGAAAGGTGCTATATAATTTTAAAGCTATTATAAATGATTGAAAGATGTTTTCACAACTGCTGCTAGATTGCATGGGAATGTGGAATAGCATTTCAAAAGATTTCAAAATTAATGTGGCTGTGGGTGTGCTCTGGAGAACTGCTGAACCTTCACTACAGCTTCCTTTTTGCCTGCTGCTGACTATGGCAGTGTTTCAGTAATCAGGTACTCATTTTCATGCTAACTTTCTTCACTTTCAGTCCTGAGTCTCACAGCCCCTCTAAAAAGGTATTGCATATTTTTTGAAATGTGTGTATATATATCTATATATATATATCTGCACACACATACATATTTCAACACTCCCACTTAATAATGACTGATTGTAAATAATCTGTATGGTGAGGGGTGGGCATCCAGGTGTATCTTAGACTCCATTGAGTGCAAGGTCTCCAGAATAAAACTATTCTAAACTTGAAAACAAACCAGAGTTCTACATTATGACATGCAAGGATACACCAGTTATATTGTCATGGTAAAGATTGTGTTTTCCATTGCTTTAAAAGCAGTGATTCTGGCTTCTTATTTATGTATGAACAGCATGTTCTTCCGATAATGATGATATTTGAGTTAAAAAAACTGGTAAGGATGCATTTGCTGCTGAATCTCTTAATTATATTGACCTAACATTTACTTTTAAATAAGCACTTTAAGAGATTTTTTTTTTCCATCTGTCAGACTTTTTTTTTAAAGTTGTTTTTGAAATGTTTTGCTAGTGGAGGGAGATGTTATTCTTTAATGTCTCCTCACAATTAAAGCTAATGGAAATACCACATTTGTGCTTAATGTATAGTAGTAGCTTTAAATAATTAACTTTCTTTGGATGTTTTGTAGATGATAGATATGGGTCTCTTCTACCTAAAAAGATGCTTCAAAGTTTCTATAAAAGGAAAATAAAAAGCAACTTTTGAAAGATGTTCTAAGACTAGGGAACAGATTTCAACAAGAATTCTCCCTATAATAACCCAGGAGTCTCATTTTTCAAAAAAATCTTATTTTTTTAAAAAGGACTCTTGACAACAGTAGTTAGTGGTGAACTCTTAGATTTTCAAAAACTGTCTTGTAGTTAATCCTCCAGTTCTTGTTGGCTTTTCTTAATGGGGTGTCTCTCTGTCTGTTGGGTCTCTCTGCATCACTCTTATGCAAAACAAAGAACGGGAGAAAGAGATGAAAGAATAACAACCAAGAAACTAAATTGATTGTGTTACCTGCTCTTTGAAAACTGGTTAACTGAAAGATTTCTATTTTTTTTTAAGCTTAATTTCATTAACTCTTCCAGTGGGTACATTTTTATTTCCTTTACATTTCTAGCATTGTGAATACCTAGGGGTGAACTCAATGGAATTGTTACATCATCTAATATAATAGGATGTGACATGATGCAACTTGATATAGTGCCTGAAAATAGCAAGATACAATACATTGCAGAAGGCATTTGAAAATTCTGAGCACTGCAGGTAGAAAATAGCCAATTTGAAATCCGGCACGTGCATATCTTCATTTTTACTCTCTAATTATGCCATAAACAAGCCTAAGTCATGATAGCACTTTGAAGTAGTTGGCAATTACTCTTTTCAGACTAAAACATTACCTTAGGCAGCAAGAACTTCCCTTCTTCGTACATCAACATGTTATTGTGTTAATGTGCTTATTATTGTACCATTTTGATTGAAAATGCTAATTGTGATTGTTCTTGAACTTAATGTGATTTTTCTGGCTGACAGTGACCATTTAATAAATGGGAACAACTTTTCACTACAAGAGCTATTAGTGTTTAAAAGGGAACTGCTCTTCCTTTTCAAAGAATCCTAATATTACTTCTCTGGAACAAAATCTTGCCTCATCATACTTTTAATGACACTCTAGGAGGGTGTGGTTAAAACGCAGTCTGTTCAAAGAATAATCAAGGAAAAGAAAGAGTTCATAAGTAACAAGTCAAGGGACAAGGTTAGAACTCTTTTTTTTTAATCTGCTTAATGAAAAGTAAAAAACCTCTTGTAATTTGATTTTAAAGTTATATGTCTGCAAGTTAGGATAATTTGTGCGTAACTGCATCTTTTTATTCTGCTGAATAAAACTATTCACCATAAAAAAAAAAAAAAAGTAGAGAGCAGTTGATAATCCAACCCACCTGGAAGCAAAACTAGTCAATGTGTGTATAGAATCAGTGTACATAAGTAATACTTTTGCAAAAGAAAGATTCAGCTGTGTGAACTGATTTTTTTTTTTCTGCTACTATTCATAAAGCTGAATTTGTGCCTAGCCCATTGTTGAGAAGTTCGCCATTGATGTTTGTATTAATTATTTTGCTATGGCAGATTAAATTGTGGCATTTGACCTTTGTGAGGACAGGAAGGGTCCTCTGGAGTTACGTTGTGCTCTCTGAAATCAGAGAGATACCACCCTAATTAAACACACAGGAAGTATCTTTCCAATCTCATTTAACATTATTATTTCAGGGTCCCCCTTAACCCACAGCATAATTAATTAGCATTAGGAGCCATATGCTCGTGTTGTGTGTTCAGTCCTCTGAACAATGCCTATCCTTCTGTAGGGCTTCCCAGTGTTCTGCCCTATCCAGGTGTGTGGAGGGGGACAAGGAGGGGATGTTGTTGGAGGGAGTGCATCTTTCTACCTGGAGGAAATTAGTTTGGGGGAAATAGTAACAATGAGAAATGCAGCTACAGCCGTTTGTGGGTAAAAATGTCAGCAGATTCTGTGCCTCTGCTCTAATCTGGTGAGATCCCACTTGGAGTGCCGTGTCCAGCTTTGGAGTCCTTAGCACAGGAAGGACATGGACTTTTTGGAATCAGTCCAGAGAGGCCATCAAGATGATCAGAGGGATGGAGCAGGTCTGCTACAAGGAAAGACAGAGAATTGGGGTTGTTCAGCCTGGAACAGAGAAGGCTTTGGCGTGAACTAATGTGGCCTTCCAGTGCCTGAAGGGACCCCACAGGAAAGATGGAGAGAGACTATTTACAAGGGCCTGTAGTGATGAGACAAGTGGGAGTGGCTTCAAATTGAGAGTAGGTTTAGGTTGGATATCAGGAAGAAATTCTTCCTTGTGAGGCTGGTGAGGCCCTGGCATAGTTTGCCCAGAGAAGCTGTGGATGCCCCATCCCTGGAAGTGTTCAGGTTGGATGCGGCTCTGAGCAACCTGGGATAGTGGAAGATGTCCCTGACCATGGCAGGGTGTCCCAACAAGATGGTCTTGAAGGTCCATTCCAAATTAGGCCACTCTATGATTAGCAGGGTAGAGGAAGAATAAATGGAAGAAAGTAGCTGCAAACTTTTATGGATGGGCAAGATAGACTGGTGTTGATCTTGCATGGGAAAGGCAATGCTGAGCAAGAGGTTCTTTGGTCAGAAATCATGGCTGCAAGGCTAGTGGGAGTTTGGGGACAGAAGGAATTGGTATGAGTATAGAGAAGATGAAAAATACGCTGTTTAACTAAAAAATAATGCAGGAGCTGCAGCCCCATGATCACAAAGAGACTGAGAAGTTCAGGCTGCTGGAGATCTGAGTAGTGCCCCAGCAGGGTCCTCCTCTCAACATTGATTACAAAAGGAGGTTTGGGCTAGCAGGGTCCTAATTTAGACCTCTCATGCAAATGTTGAAATCTGCCAGGCGTTTGGGGCAGATTCTTGCTATTTCTGGTTTTGTTCAATCTTTGTGCAATACAGCACCAGTCTGGGTTTCTAAACTGTGATTACTGTTCTAAGTATAAATAATAATAATGGTTCCTGCTGTCATTTAAGATATATTGCAAACAATCTAAGGGCTTCAGTTTCTCCCTGATAGGAAAATGTGCACCATAAAGTAATACCATGTGTAGGAATAGAAAATATATTAAAAAAATAAATTAATCTGTGTTTAAAATAAATTGTGCTGTAACTCAGCAAATTTTTGATAACTGCAGGACCAAGATATCTGGGACACTTGTGGGATATTTTAGCTTTCCTTTATTACATATTTTCAGTTTAATACTGGTTATCAGTGCTTAATAAATGCACTGCCATTAGGTCTTGGGTGTGTTAATTATTGGCTGCATTTATTGCTACTGGTATTTTTGTACTTGATTGTGAGTGAGGACCTCCTGTGGCAGATGTTGTGGTGAAGTCACCTAGTGATACCTAACTCCAGAGGAGTTAAGGATTTCCAGGTCTCACCTGGTGAAAACCTTCTCTTTGCTTGGACTTGCTTAAATTCCCTGCTTGTATTTTTGCCTGGGTTTCTTGCCACAAGCGAGTGGTTAGATCAGCAGCCAGACCTCGCCCCCAGCACCTCCTCTGGTGGCCCCTGTGCTGTCACATTTGGTTGTTCTCTGCTGCTGCTGCCCTGAGCACAGCCCTGGTGGGGTCAAGCAGGGGCAGAGCTGAGCCTGGTACAGCTCATTGCCCTCAGTGCTGCTCGGCTGGAAGGCAAGGAGGGGATGGAGAGGGACAGCTGTTACCTTCATGGTGCCACAGCGTCCCCTGAACCTTTGGAGAACACAAACCCACTTTCTTCTCTTGCCTTTTAATACACAAGTTTAACATCAAGGCCTGGCATTCTTGTGGGCTTTTAGGGAGAATATTCACTTAAGTATGCATTCGATTTCAGACCTACAGTGAAGTCGAATATCCTGTGCACCACTACACCTAAGTGGATTATGTTGCATTTTAGAGTGTTTCAAATGTTTTTAGTCGACAAGAATTTAATTCATCTCCTCTCAGAAAAGGAAAGAAAATAGAATAAGTGTGCGAGGTCTAGGCAAGGATACACAGTGTGTACAATTTTGCTACTATTTATTAAAAAAAAAATTTTGATACATGGAAATTTTTAATACCACAAAAATTCTCTGATATTCCCTCCAAAAGTCTGCATATATAAATGTCTTTATATATATATATATATGGTTCTATAATAAATGCACAGTGTAGTATTTGTTCTAATTAGAATATAAAGATGTTTTGAATTTCCTTTAAATGCAAAAAAAACCCTCTTAATTGGTTAGAACAGTTGGCCCGTGACAATAGTTTATCTGATATGTCATATGTATATCTGCTCCAAAATACATCTTGTGGTGTTTTTGTTGTGGACTATTATTTAAAGGTCTCCAGGGAGATGAAAGAGTCCAAACACTGTGTTGTGATTTCCCTCTTTGGTTTTCTAGGGGCATATTAGCAGTCATGTTCTCTTCTACCTATCTATTTTGGAAAAGGTGATGGAAACCACAGATTTATTAGGGAAAAGAGACATGGGGAAACCCAGAGGTGCATGGTAATCTATGTCAAGTGACTCATGATGGGATTACTCTGCCATGTTCATAATTTCCCTCTGACTGTAAAGTGCCATCATATCCAATTTAAGGCAATAAAATGGAGCTGTATACATGAGCATCTGGTTGCCAAAGTTAAGATCATGGATGACACACAAGTGTACTACCAACAATATGGCTTTCTACAGAGCCTCATCCAACCTGGCCTTGAACACTTCCAGGGGTGGAGCATCCACAGTTTCTCTGGACAACCTGTGCCAGGGCCTCACCACCCTCACAGGAAAGAATTTTGTCCTTTTTTTTCTTTTTTTCTTAATGGTAAACCTGGCTCCTTCTGTATTAATATCTTTTTTTTTTTTTTTTAATTTATACTAAAGCAAACCCTAAAATGGAAAAAATCTCTTAACTACCACTAAAATAAGTATTTTTATGTCATTTTCTTGGAAACTGCACCAGTTACATTCTTTCTCATGTGGCTGGCATTTCAAACAAGAGCTTCTACTCACAATTAACTACAAGTGCTGTGAGGGATGATTCTAAAAGTCCCTTCTTCCCTTAAAATCTATTCATTGAAATAATCAGCACATGGGCCTTATAAGCCTTTAGGATTGCTGCAGCAATTTGCATACTTAAAAAATGCTGATAATATGTACTGTAGTGTGAAGATAGCAAAGACTTAGATTAACCATTTTAAAAGGTTTTGCATTGTTTGAACACTGCAGTCTGCTGTAAGTATGCCTGAAATTAGGGCACTCTGCTGTGTAGGATAAGGTGGCAACATCATTTTATCTCAGGCTCTGGGCTGAAGTAAAGCACATATCCTAAAACAGGTCACCTCCAACAGTGAATATAAACTAACTCCTAAATTGTTCATTACAGAGCTGACAGTCTGATCTGCGTTCATCATGCACTTGTTAATCTGTGTCCTTAAATGAAAGCTGTGCATGGCTTTGGGTGAAATGCTTTGCAGCTAATGGCAGGGATTGGTTCCTAAAAGCCCTCCTCTAAATCGTGGCTTCAGCTACAAGCTGCCCAAGCCTTTAGCTCAGTTTGCATCTCAGCTGCTTGTTTGTAAACTGCCCAGCCTTCTTCCATGTGTCGTGAGAATGCAGCCTTAAGGAACTAAAAGTTGTGCAGGTACTTTGATGATAAAAGCTGTATAAATATATAGATAGATTAACATATGGAGGAAAATGGCATCTGCTCTGACAGTGGTAGGAATTAAGAGCCAAAATCTGACAAGGTTTTTGTGCTTATTAAAGTATTTTTACCATTACTTTGTTTCAAGCTTAAAGGAAACATCTGCTTACCGTTTGCATTTTTATTCATCTTACATAATTCTCTGTTTCTGAAGTGGCCACATGGTACTGTTATTTTATTTACGTATAGGCTAAGCAGACTTTGCATCTGGAAGTCTTACAGGTACAGCATAAGAGTTTGTTCATCATTATCTCCAACTTGTATGCAGTCTGCTCTACAATATGTGTGGGTTTGTTGTGTTTGGTGGGGTTTTTCTCCCCCCATGGAAAGTGGTATAATTATTTTGAAAATTCAGCCGTGTTATTTTACAGTACTGTCCATACTCTGATATACGATAATAATCTCTTGTAAAGAATTACTGCTAATGCTGACAAATTAGCAGAATGCCATATTGTAACCATAAATAATGCTTGACAGGGATATTGATCCAAGGTTTCTGCTTACTTTACTTGTGCTCACTTCAGGAAGAAGAAGCCTAGGAATTTACGTAGGATTTCCTGTTGCCTCATATTTGAACTGAGAAATGCTCTTCCTCACAGAAAACAGGAGTTTTCAGGGGTTTTTATGCTTCATGAGGAGCACCAGAACAGAGACTGAAACCCCATCTGCAGTGTGAGACCATCTATATTGGTCTGAGAGCTCAAACAGGTACTTCACAGGTGCCACCCAAGGGTTTGTGAGGAACTGTGCCAAGCCATGGCCCTGACAGCTGGGATGAGGAACATCTTCGTGTCCTCGGTGTAAGACCAACACCTGAATTGGATTTTGGGCTTCAGATTCAGTGAGGATCCATCAATGAGGGAGCTTAGCAGGATGCTAAGAGCACTGCATCAAGAAACTCTGTGGAGTTGTGATCTACTCATGAGCAGCCCATAGGCCAGATGAAGTCCAGTTATCTATTGCAGTTCATTTTCTGAACTGTATTAATCATAAACTTAATTTTGGCTTGTAATTTACTGATCTGATTTGCTCTAGATTATTAAGGTTTGAAGGCCAAGTCAGATGCTATTTGAAAGCAGTTTTCCTTGATTTGCAATTGGATTTCTAAACTGACCTACAACCTTGCTAACATAATGTTAATGAACTACACATGGCTTGCATAGAGAAAAATGCAAAAATAGAGGTTTTTACAATTTTGCTAGAATAAGGTTCTTATCTTTAATTCTTTTTGACATTTAACTTTTACAAATCTTGCATATGTATACCTTTGGGGAAAATTACATCTCTTAATTTATAAATGTCTCTAATCATGTAGCATCTCTCATTTGAGGAACTGATAAAATATCAGAGGAAAATGTAGGCAACTTGGCCAATGCAATACTGAGAAATGTTACCTGTGTTTTCTTAGTCCTCTGGCAACTGAGGTACATGGCACTGGGTGTCTGTCATTTGATGTCACTATGGTGAAGAAAGGTTTCTTCATTTTAGTGAAGAAACACACTGTAAGATTAAAAAAAAATAAGTACTCTGTCGACTTTATATAAATGCATTTAATAAATAGTTGCTTTACAAAGATAAAAATAAATGTCCCTCATGGGGACATGGGGATAGCATAGGATCAATTATGAAATCAAATAATTAGTCAGTGAGCTATAAAAGGAATAGAGGCTATTGAGGAATATCTGTTAGAACTCAGAATTACTGCATGCAATCATCATGTATATGCAAATTCTCCAAGTGTATAAGGAACTGTGGCAAATCTAGTAATTGTTTCCTATCATTCTTAAACTCTATTTTTGTGCTTTTTGAAATTACTTAAAGTTGCAGAAGATGTATTTAAAAAGCCCCACCCTCTGCCAGCTGCACAAAGAGGTCAGAAGTAGTATATAATTATTGCTGAGCTAATTGCTGGGTGCTAACATACATATAGACATACAGTGTTCAACTCAGACATTATCACAATAGTGGACAATTAGGGCAAATTCGGTGACAGAAGAAATGCAAATAGAATTTTTAAACCTAGTACTCTACTGGATTTTTAATTTTTTAATAATCTTAGAATAATTGTCAGTTCTATCTTTAGCATTACAAATGCAATCTAAAAAGGGTGGCTACACCAGAATAACAGTTGCAAATTTTTTTTGGAAGACTATGCTTAAACTCAAAACCACTTATTGTAAAAATAGTTTTTAGACACAGACAATGTGTTTTCTTCTATTTTTTTTTTTTTTTTTTGAAACAGAGGGGAGGATTAGAAAGAAGATGTCTTTTGGAGAACGTTCTGCTGTTTAATTCCTGTCTTCAAACTATCTTCTTGAATTACCAATTTTGGTAAAATATGGAATTCTTTGAAATATGTCTTTTGATATTTTGTAGAAGCAGATTAATTTCAGAATTACTTATTTTTATGTTGAAATATCTTGAGCTGTAGGAGGGGTAGATGAGAAGATAACATAATTAGATGAAATCTATGGCAACAGTCTGTGCACTTCACGAAGCTTAAGGATATTATGTCCCTTTTCAAACTTTAAAAATGTTCTGTAGCAACACAGCAATGACATGAAAAGCCAACAGTCTCACTACCTTTTTATTTATGAATGTTGGTTAAAAAAATGTCAGAACAATGGAAAAAGAATTCTTCTGTGCATATTTAGATGGGGGTTTCTCATGGTCCTGTGTTCCAAAGAAGCAAGAGAATGGAGTTTCATCTTTGGGGTTTTGATGCAGGGGGTGCATGGTCCAGTTATACTTAAGCTTGAAAGAAACTACTGCTCTACAGATGTATTACATTTGGGGATTAATTACACATATTAGAGTTTCCTTAGAGCTTTAAAAGTCAAAGAATTCACAGGCAGCTAAAATCACTTGAAAACTATTTACATGGTATGTGTATATTAAGGAGCAAGAAATAATTTTAATTTTCATTTGCAGAGAAGAAGCAGAAAAGTTAGACAAAATAAAAGTTGAGGCTATGTTTAAAACCTGAAGATAGGTAAGGAGAGATTTTGCTTCCTCAGGACACATCTGTACATGCAATTAAAAACAAAAACCTTAGAGAAACCTATTTAAGGAGCCCTTTGATGGCATCCAAAGACTCCAGCTCCTTCCCAACACCTGATTTCCCCTTGCTTTGCAAATCACAAGCAATATGTCTTCAAAGTCTTCTACAAACTTCTGTTTGTTTCTTCAAAGTTTATGATTTATTTTTCACTCAATACAGTGGATGTGATTTATTGCCTGTTTCACAGAGGGAATGAGACTTAAATTGCTAAAGGTAGATGTGAGCAAAGCTGGGAGTAAGTGTGTGACGATTGATTTCAGGGATAAAGGGAAGTTTTATGGGGGCTGTGTCTGATAAGGCTAACTCTACCTGGACAAGAAAAAACTCCTCTTTTCAATATGAGCTCAGAAGGATGGGCTTTGAATTGTACAATTAACAGTGAAAATGACACTGTGAGTTTTAAGCTGAAGGTTGTAAGATAGATCTAAATTCCAGAGAAGTTAGTGAGTGTATGCCACTTGCTTTCAGAGATTTCATGTGGTTTTCAAGACTGTCAGCTGGGACAATGATTGGGGCTCTTAGTAAAAAGGGGAAGGAGAGGTTGATGAAACAGAATAAAGAGGTGAAAAATTGCCCAGCCTCTCAGAGGAAGAGCAGGGCTTTCCTCAACCTGAATCTGAGACCAGATTAATTGCCTGTGTGACTGTTCCCATTAAATGCTCATGCAGGTAGGACCTGATGATTTTGACCGCTCAGAAACTCTGGAAGAATCACAACTCAACATTTGTGACTTCTTGCCACACTTCACATTAGAGTTTACAAGGGAGAAGTGAGTTGGCACAGTATTGCAGTGTCCAGTGCTGAGTTAGAGAATCCTTTGCATCCCACTGCCCAAAGGAGAGCTCGTACAGATGTCAGGATTCAGCTCGCAGCACAAAATGGCTCCAGTTCACCTCGAGCCGTGTGCAGTGAAAGGTCTGATTGTGTCAGCACCCTGTGTTTGCCTGGGCTTCCTCTGGTGGCTGTCAGGGCACAGGCTTTGAGTTTAGCTTTGGCACTGTGCATTGGAGAGGCCTCTGGTACTCAGGAGTAGGCTTGTAGTGAGAACACGCTTCTCAGTACAAGAATGATGCTTTTAGCCATTTATGCTGTTCCTGTTGAGACCCTGCATCCCTCACCTAAAGATAGTTTTCTCCTGTTAGGTGTATCTGTAGTGAGCTGTTTGAAGCCAGAGGAACTGGCTCTGCACTGGGCAGATTTTTCCATGCTGAGGAGAGAGCAGAATTATTAGCTGTTAAACATATAGGCAATGACCTTATTAAAATCGGTG
>VYZP01064552.1:109286-123059 GCA_013400635.1 Hypocryptadius cinnamomeus | reverse complement strand
GGCGGGATGCGGCGCGGCGGCGGCGGGAACGGCACCGGCACCGAGGGCGAGCCCGAGTGGCCGTGGCCGTGGCCGCCCTGCGACGAGCGGCTGTGCCTGGCGCTGCCCATGTGGGTGCTCGTTCCCATCACGGCCGTCTGCCTGGGGCTCTTCGTGGTCGGCGTGGCGGGCAATGTCCTCACGGTGCTGGTCATCCGCAGCTACCGCGACATGAAGACCACCGCCAACCTCTACCTGGGCAGCATGGCCGTCTCGGACCTGCTCATCCTCATGGGGCTGCCCTTCGACCTCTACCGCCTCTGGCGCTCCCGGCCCTGGATCTTCGGGCAGCTGCTGTGCCGCCTCTCGCACTACCTCAGCGAGGGCTGCACCTACTGCACCATCCTCCACATCACCGCCCTCACCGTGGAGCGCTACCTCGCCATCTGCTTCCCCCTCAAGGCCAAGGTGGTCGTCACCAAGCGCCGGGTGAAAGCCACCATCGGCGTCCTTTGGGCCTTTGCCTTGCTCTCCGCCAGCCCCTTCTTCTTCCTGGTCGGCGTGGAGCAGCCCGACAACCACACTGACTTCAGCCGCGAGTGCAAGCCCACCCCGCAGGCGCTGCAGTCCGGCCTGCTGGCCACCATGTTCTGGGTCACCACCTGCTACTTCGTGCTGCCCGTCACCTGCCTCAGCGTCCTCTACGGCTTCATCGGCCGAGAGCTGTGGCGGAGCAACACCCGCCTGCGGGGCCCCAGCTCGCTCCTCCGGGAGAAGGGGCACCGCCAGACAGTCAGGATCTTGGGTGAGTCCCGCTACCATCCCCCCGGGCTATGGCTGGGGCAAGGACCGGGGCTGGGGGACCATGGCAGGGCTGAAGCACCCGCAGCTCCCGTACAGGACAGGGAATAGCACAGGGGGGCATCCCAGCCACGCTCCCGGGAACTGCCACGGCAGGGATTTCACTCCCTCGCAACTGAGGCTTCACCCGCGTGGCATTGCACATCCAGCAGCACGATTGCCTTCCATAGAAATACCTGTTTCCTGAATTTTACCAGGCAGAATCAAGCCTGCAATTTCAGAAAAACTGTGGTAACATCAGCAGTCTCTTCCAGTTGGCAGCAATACCTATGCATAGAAAATTTCTGCTTCTGAAAACTAAGTTCTTAGTGGTCATTTGTAGCTCTCCAAAGAGTAAATCCACTGGTTGGCCAAGGAGGCTGAAAAACAGCAGCTTAGCCCCTACGAGCTGTTTGGAGACAAATCCCATAATACCAAAGCACTCCCTACAGATGTAGGATGCTGATAATTTTTAGTTCATTTTCTTAGTCATACATTCAGTAACCCAGCATCAGACTCTGGAAAGTTAGAGACCTTAGTTTGCTTTGGGGCTTTAATGTTTGTAAGTAGTGACCAATCTGAAGGGAAAGAAAAAAGAAATCCAACTATTGACTAAAGGACATAAAACAAAATGCCCCAATTATTTTTATTGCCTATCTTTAGTGTAGTTTTTACATGTTACATGGGAGGCTTGTTTTACTGAGTGTAATCAGCTGGATGGAAATAGCGAAGCACAAAGGAAAGAAACCAATAAGCCTGAGAGAATTTTGCCGACTTATTTGAGGAAGGTACTTACACTGAGTGGGCACAAGGTTTTCCAACAGAAACACCCATATCCGTGATCTCAGAACCCACTGAATGAGACCAGTGCCCCCTTTTCTCTAAGATCCAGCAGCAGTAGGTGTGTGGTGTTTTTCAGAAGAAAACTTTCTTTGGCTGCATCCCTTTTATTTAAGCTGTGAGAAACATGGAGGATGCTCTACAAATGATTGTTTTAGTTACATGCATTTATAAACAAAAATAATTAAAAGTATGGCTACAGTAATACACTTATGTAATTGTTCCTCATCTGCTTCTGCTGTGTTGCCGTTGCAAGAGGGTTTGTATTTGTTCTCATTGTGCTGAAATGCAGCACAGGACCAGGTGAACAGCTGAAGTGACTCAGGCTAGAGCTCCATCTAGGGAAATAGCTGTCTCCAGCAGTAATGGTCTGGGGATGCATGAAAAAGCTTTAGTGGAAAAAAATCAATAGGTCAACTACACTATAAAGTCTTCATGTTAGATACCATCCCATCACAATAGAGCGAATTCTGTGGGAGCTTGGGTGACTGAGGTGCAGCCTGTGTCTTTTTCTGTGATGCAAACAAGTTAAACATTAGGTCTGCAGCAAATGGAGCTACTGTGGAGCTTCCACAAAAACTCCTCATTCTGACTTTTGTTTTCCTGTCTCATATGTGGCGTTACAGACATAGCCAGGGGGGATTTCTGTAGCCTGATCTTGTTATACAGATGTTACTCCACTGCTGTTGTTCACATTTTTCCCAGCAAACCTCATCTCACAGTTTAGCTTAAAGTTTTACCACTTACCATTTACTTCAAAGACTAACAGTCAGACTTGATGCTATTCCCATTTTCATGGTTTTCCAACAATTTAATGCCATTATTTCTATATATCATTTGTATCAGTTAGAAGAGCCTGCAAAATCAGCCACGTGAAATTTAGTTTACTGGATGGTTGAAAAGTTAACTCACTCCTTAACTGCCGCATGTGTTATTTTGTCTTATAGCTGTGGTGGTTCTGGCCTTTGTAATTTGCTGGTTGCCTTTCCACATTGGCAGGATCATATTTATAAACACCCGGGACATGAGGACGATGCTGTTCTCCCAGTACTTTAATATATTCGCCCTGCAGCTTTTCTACCTGAGCGCATCCATCAACCCTGTCCTCTACAACCTCGTTTCGAAGAAGTACAGGGCAGCAGCCTGCAAGCTGCTGCTGCCACGCCGAGCTGCAGAAAGGGCTTTCACGGTAACAAAAGAGGCTGGGGGCTACACAGAGACCAGCGCCAGCACAAGGCACGAGCACACCACCAGCTTCTGAGGCTGCACCCCGCACTTCTTCAGGCATTCTTGCCTAAGGAAGGGAACTTCCTTCTCGTGGGGGAGTGGAGAAAGGATGGACATTTGTTAGGGCATGTGGTGTTTCATAACTGTCTGTATTTTGGGATACTTGTATTTTTGATAACAGAGCAAGCAGGCACCTTGAAGTAGGGAGAATGATGTGCAACTCGTGAAAGATGATAAGTCAGTAGGAAAAGCTGGAGTAAATTGCCAGTAAAACCACAGGTTTGCTTTATTACATAGTGTTCGTTGCACGTGTTCTGTGCCATTTCTAGTATTTTCTAAAAATTGTAACACCAAGGTCTGCAAAGGAGCACTTCTTAGGAGCTGTAATTGGTAAAATTCCCAGACAGCCTTCACCATTTTAAAATGGTTTTCTTATAAACGAGATTTTACAAAACACAGTCTCACAAGGAGATGGACACAAAAAAAATCACCACCAACCTGAACAGCCCTGGAAAAAGACACGTATGCTTTTAGTACCTGGTCTTGTAATCATGAAGGGGACTTTCCTGGGCAGTTCCACTAATTTCCCTTAGGAAAGCATCTGCTGCATGCAGCAGTCTCTGGGCTTAACCCTATTTGATCCCACAGGATCAAATAAGGTCTTTTACTTATATATTAACAACCTCTTGTAAAACTTGAGATATCCCAGATCACTTCCATTAGAATAGATGAGCAGTGTTTGGTAATTGGTAGTGGTGTGTGTCCACATTGTGTATTGCGTGTGCAAATAATACACCAAGTTAACCCACCTTGCCACTAACAAGACCCATCACTGAATGTGCTGGACTATGCCCAGGACTTCATGCTGCATAATGCTGCACTGCAAGTCAAAAACCCGCTGACTAATTCTGCTCCAAAAGATTTCAACTGGAAAGTTCAATTCTGCAATTTAGGAAGGAGGCTAGTTGAGAGGAAAAGCTAGAAGAAGCTGCAGCAGTGTTTTCTGTGGAGGGTCATTGCCTCTGTACATTTTTCTTGTTATTTTATTGGCTCTAGTGGTGTAAATCTGGACCAAAATCAATGATGTGGGACTGCGCTTACAGGAGCATCACTGATGCTTGCCATCACCGTCCATGCTTGTCCTTAGCTCTCTGTTAACTTCCCCTTTCAGGCAGTTGTAGAGAGTGATGCTGTCCCTTCTGAGCCTCCTTTTATATAGGCTAAACACCCCCATTTGCTTCAGCCGCTCCTGAATTGTGCTCCAGAGCCTTTACCAGCTCCACTGCTCTTCTCTGGACATGCTGCAGCACCTCAGTGTCCTTGTAGAGAGGGGCATGGAACTGGACACAGGATTTGAGGTGTGGCTTCACCAGTGCTGAGTACGGGGGGACAATTCCTGCTCTAGTCCTGCTGGCCACACTATGGCTGATACAGGCCAGGATGCCACTGGCCTTCTTGGCCACCTGGGCACACTCTGGCTCATGTTCAACCGCTATCAACCAGCACCCCCAGGTCCTTTTCTGCTGGGCCACTTTGCAGCCACTCTTCCCTAAGCCTGTAGCGCTGCCTGGGGCTGTTGTGGCCAAAGCACAGGACCCAGCACTTGGCCTTATTGAGGCTCATACAACTGTCCTCAGCCCATCAATCCAGCCTGTCCAGGTAAATTTGACAGAATTCAACAGCTAGCTCAGAGATCTCAGGGCAGCAGCGTTGAACCCAAGTCTTCTCCAAGTTTTAAAAATATGACCAGTTCTCAGTTAAAGAGTCTGTTACTCTGAGTCACTGAATAAAAACTAAAAAAATCTAAAGACAGGAAAAAATCTATCTCACTGCAACCACATAAAGTTTTCTTTTTCTGTCAGCTTCATACTGGTGGAAAGCAGCTGTCTGCAAGGCTTGGGTTAGGTTGCTTTTACTGGGGGGTGTCATTAAGATGTTCAGTTATCATAAAAGAACAGCTGTTATTTTTGGGGGCTTTGGACAAGTTATTATGAACAGTAATCTTTGTACATGTATATAGACTAAAGGGGGGAAAAAAGCTTTATCATATAGTTATGTGGCCATGGAGCTGCTTCTGCATGCCTGCAGTCTCCTGATAATGGCTTTTCCATTATCAATTGCTGCTAAATTGCACTGGGAGTGAAATACTTGCTGATCAGAAATTTCCCCAAAAGCAATTGCATAGGTACCAGAAGCACAAGGAGAGCGGAGGAAGGAGGGAAATGCCCTGGTGGGCTGTTGCCCTGAACTCCCTTTTCTAGGGTGCCCTCCCAGCCACAGACAGCCCTGGCACTGCTCTGCTCTGTGTGTGTGCTGGGTGTCCAAGTCAGGTTCCTCTCAGCCGGGACTCCAGCTCGCTGTTCCCAAGCTGCTCAGGGAGTGACTGCATTTCTGCAGGGAGCTCTAGGCTTGGGCTGCTCCTGCCCAGCCTCAGATATTGCAGCAGCAGGCTTCTGCTCCTGCTGGCAGACTCCATTGAAGTGCTCTGGTTTTCTGGGAACGTCATTTGTATCCCTGTTAAAAGGTATCCCCCTTGCATGCTTAGTAAAATAATACAAAATCCCACCTGTGAGCTTGCAGTGCCTTCTTGTTAATGCTCCCTCCCCACCAGAAAAAAGGCTTAGGAAATGGATGAAGTTTGGGGTGTTTAGAATTAACCAGGCCTGGAGTGCTGTCTCTGGCAGGCAGGCAGGCAGGCAAGAAGGCAGGCAGGCAGGAAGGAAGGAAGGAAGGAAGGAAGGAAGGAAGGAAGGAAGGAAGGAAGGAAGTTAGTTTTAGAGAGGTTTGCTGCACTCAGGTGAACAAAGACCTCTCGAGTTCAAAGCTGCTCTTGTACTTGTTGCAGTGATGCTGTCTCCAAGGACCATGTACAGCTGGCCTGGCAAACAGAAAGGTGCAGGGACACGTTTCCCCACAGTCATCACCTTAAAATTCCATTTGTCACTGTGCTGCATCACTCCCACAGGAAACACATTGTCTCAGCAATCAAACAAAGAGATTATACAAAGAGGGAAAGCAAATAGGTATAAAATGGCTCAAACTACTCTGATTAACTAAACCAACAAACATGATCTTGGCCTTGGATCAATCGAGTCTGATGGGAACAAGCCTCAGCATCCCTGGGGTGCCACTTCCTGTTTGATTTAGGAGCAGGCTTAACATTGCCAAAAGAGGCCAATTGTATGATAAAATTAGTATCCAGAAGTATATTTCATTGCTTTAGGTAACCATTTACATGCTCCTGGTCACTTGTGATGCTGCACTTGAGCTTTGGTGGGGATTTCTTGGAACTCAGAAGAAAACTGGGGGAAAACACTGCAAGTGGGGAAAAGGTTTGCATTTGAAGAGTTGGGGGACAGACACAAAATTTAACCACTTGTGCACTTGGTAGCGGTAGATGCTAAAAGATTTTCCCATCAGGCAAAGCACAGCATTTTCCACAGGCTCAAGTCCAGTTGTTGCATTGTTGTTTACTACTAAGGCAGGCTTGGTGCTTCTCATGACAAGGCAGACAAGGGCTTGCAACATCTGGGTGAATATCAAGGGACCGAGGATCTCTGGTGCCTGCCCAGACGTCACTGATGGAACCTTAAACAGAGCCTCAAAACACTGAGAAGCAAAAACAGTGCTGTCTTCTGCTCAGTGTCCCTACTCTGGTGACCCAAAATGTTAAGGCTTATGTCATCCAGCTACCATGTGGGCCACACACATCTTCTAGCATGCCACCAAAGCCTAAGGTTTCCAGAGTGTTTAAGAAAGCCAGTTTTGGATCAGAAAATGGCTGTCCAGGTTGGGAAGTACCTAACAGAGATGAGGCTGGAATCTCCTCCTGCAGCAGCTCTAAGCAGCAACACTGCTTTGTTTTTCATGGGGCTGCACGTGTCCAAGAGCCCACGTCCTCAGTCCCCCATAGCCAGGATCAGAGCTGCCCTACACATCGTCTCAGTCTCCTTCCCAGTGCCTGGGGGCTTCCAAGCCCCCTGGAAGGGTATATACCAAGGATGGGGGTGGCATATGCCCTGGGAGAGGACAGAGAGCAGTGGGGCTGACAGCTCTGTCCTGCCTCTCACTTGCCCCATCTTCCCCTCACATCACCCCATTTCCATGCTGCCCCTTTTCCAAGGTGAGTCCCTGCTCCTTCTGTCTCCACTTCTGGACTTCATCTTCCTTCCCCTGCTGCAGAGCACAGATAATGCTGTCTGCTTTCCCTCCTTTTCCTTTTCTTTCTCCCAGCCAGAACTCACCAGATGGATTCATTTATTTCTCTTTCAGAAGCTGTCTGTGACAAATATCTCTGCCAGGGGCTCATCCAGGCTGCCAGGGATTGGTAGGGAGCCAGATGCTTTGACCACAGCCTGTCCCTGTCAGCCATGAGCCTGTATGAGCTCACACTGAAGTTGTTTAAAGTTTTAACAGCAACTCTGTGAGAGCTGATTTAAAAATAAAAGATTAACCCTTAAGAAGGGTTGGGTCAATTTCTTCCCAAGATATGAAGGCCATGTAAAGCCCTTGCACAGGTTCCATCGCTCCCCATAGCCCCTCATGGACACTGTCCTAGGGCCCATAGGCAGGGCAGGAAAGGAAATTCAAAGTGTTTTCCCTCAATCCCAGCATGTCCCCTGCATGCAACCAGGGATGTATCCAGAAGGTTAACCTTCAGCGTGGGCTGAAGTCAGGTGTCCTAAACCTGAGACTCCATCAAATACCACTGTCCGTAGCAAAGAGCCCAAATTCAGCACAGTGAACCAGCCTGAGGTGCATCATCTGGCAATCACTAAAACCAGTATGAAGTGACAGGAATGCAAGCCAGATGGGAGGGTGTATTTACCTGGAATGGAAGAACCACCACCAGTGCATTGTTGCAACATGAGGCACTCAAATCCCTGTGGAGGTTGGTGTAGTTGCTGTATCAGAGGTGACAGCTACCTTGGCCAGAGTAAGAGAAAAGGCAGAGAAAGAATAAAAGTAACCTTTTTCCCCCTCCAGAACTTATTTAACATCATCCCATGTGACAGGGAGCAGCATTTCACCACAGCAAAAGCAAGTCAGCTCTGTGTCAGTGTCCTCAGAAACTCAGCTGTGGTGTCATCTCACAGAGCCCATGACAGTTCCATAAAACTGTTGTTGTATCAGGGGTATCCAAACACAACAGGACTCTGCAAGTGGGTCCAATCCCTGTTTGGGCCATTCACTTAAGGATTAGACTCGATGATCCTTGTGGGTGCCTTTCAGCTCAGAATACTCTTTGTAATTCTGTGTAATGTTTCTGCTCTCTGAAGCTCTGCAGAGGTTGCAAAACAATGTCAGGAAACCTTGAAAGCAACAAAAATTACCTGGCGTCTGCTATAAATCAAGGATACCACCACTGCCCAGCTTGCAGCTAAACTGATTATAAAGGGAAGCATATGCCCAACAAACGTGTGGCTCCTGTGCAACAAATTTTCCCCTTCTTAACAAGGAAATCAGTTCCCTAATTTGAGTATAGGTCTGCTTTTTGTCTGTGCTGCGCAAATACACCCCAAAGACAAGTTGTGTTTTGAACAACTGTGGAAGCACAAGCTGTCCACAACCACAGAAGAAGAGGAATGTGGAGAGAGGCTGAGTTTCCCCCTCTCCTACAGCAGCTGAGCACAGCATAGGGAACATTCTCTTATTCAAGGGTTTCAATTCTGCCAAGTCAGGCAGCATTCCCAGCCCTGGACTTCATTTGAGGCTTGTAGGAATTACCTCTTTACAGACTTCAACAGACCTCAGCAGAGCCTGCTGGACTGACCTGGACAAGCCACATCTGTGCCAGGGAATCATCTCATCCACCTGCCCACAGCATTCTGCTCCTCCAGAGCAAGCCTGTGAGATAAAGCAGCTGAGACAAGGGAAGCTGCTCCTACAGAGTGGTAGGCGAATTTTCTGGCCGCGGAGAAGTTACCACAAAAATGAAGAAGGGACAGACTCAGAACAAAGAACTGTTTGCTCCTTCCCATGCTGCCTGTTGTGAAGGGAGATCTCTCCTGCAGAGCTTGGGGACTAGAAAGAAGCAGGGAAGGATGGGCATGGCTGAAAATAGCCCTGGCTGAGACAAGCCTGAGAAAGGCACAGAAAACATGAAAAAGCAGCAGGAGTTGGTCCCATGGAGCAGAACTCCCCTACCACACATACGGGATCCACCCAGATCCATTTCTTCCCCATAAACGCTTCCCTCCTTACGTATTTTCCCTTCACTAACTGATTTGGTCTTCAGTCCATTTTACAGCTGTTGGTGAGAAACTACAGCTCATCAGGAGCTTGTAAGAGCCAGAGTCCTCACTTTCATTTGGTTTCCTTCTTCTCAGATACCTCTTGCTTTGTGAAGTGTAGTGTGTGAGGAGTAATATGCCTCTATGCGGAAATATCAAATGTATTACATTTTAGTCTGGGCTCTAGGAATAATGCATTTATTTCTAAATAAAGAAAAAAAGAAACAGAATTGATTTCTTGCCTCCTTGTCAACCAAACATGGGACAAGGCTGTCAAAGGAAACACATATCAGTAAGAAAAAATTGACAGGTAATTTCTGTTACATAAAGGGAGAAATATCCAAGTTAGACCATTTGACAGCACACATCACTGCTTTACAACTGATGGTCATCAAAAAAGACAACCTTAGAAGAAACTGCCTCTGTGAGCTTGAAGACTGGAAGAGCAGAAAGGGTGCTGGTTTTTTACTGGGCAGTCTTTGGGATATTTACACAACAGAACTTTTAAAACCGAGCTTTATTGCACAAATGACAGGGAGCAAAATCACACACCTGTCTTCAGGGAAGCTGGGCCATGAATGAGTTTGGGTCACAGACCCACAGGGCAGGGTGGTGTGGAGTGACCAGGACCTCACACTCATGTTGAAGCCAGTGGAGCAAACTCAAAGTGGGCGCTGAGCTACAAAGGATCTTGATAGTGCTTGGTGCCATTTGGGAGCAACCCTGGTGCAGCCAAAGGATGTTCACTCACCACCCGACAAAACACCTCTTGCTGTGCCTCAGTGGCTGTTGGTTACCAGAAGGTATCAGCAGGAGAGTGTTTGACTGCAAGTGTCTGTAGCTAACTGCAGAAGCAATCACTTCCAGGCACAAACCTGGCCCTGCTCGGAGGAAGGAAGAAAGAGGCATCACTGGCTGCTTTCAGTGACCAGTGAGGACAAAGCTGCTCATAAAAAAGTCTCAGTGGTGCCATGTACCACCAACACGGCAGGACACTGCACTCCCCCTCGCAAAGCAGGGACTGGGGCCTACAACGTGTACAGCAGGAGACAGGCAGAGAATTTGCAAAACCATTTTTTTTGCCTCCATGACATAGAGTTGCCAGATGCTGCCTTCACTGTTGTCAAACTGACTTTTACATCATTCCTAATCTTGCTGTTTTACAAAGCAGTGAAAAAGGCAGCAAGTGATAAAGACAGAGGCTCTTGGAGGGGCTCCTGCTCAGGGCAGGTTTCCCTGCTCAGCAGCACAGCCATCACAAATCACACTCCTGCCACCACACACTCCAACTTTCCACTGCATGTACTTCAGCACGCTGCTTTATAAAGCAAGCACATCCTTCCAAGGTCATTTATACAAGGGGTGTCAAGAGATAAAAAGAGCACCTTGTTGTATTTGCATGGTACTAACAAATACCAGATATTTCCTACATGAACTGATGGACCTAGCTGTTACAGATGCTTAACAGGTCACAGATAAAACTTTCTAAGAGGAGAGGGTTTGTTTTTAAATCCAGAAGGCAAAACAAAAGTCAAAGTAGAACTCCTAGAGATTAATAAAGATCCAAACCCCCAAGAATAAGCACTCTAAGTTTCTCTTACTAGTCTTTAAACAGATTAACAGCTTCAATGTTTATCATCATACTCCAGCTAGAATTTTGAGGTAGGTGTGAAGTCATCTACCTTAAGAGAGGAAACCTGGATCCAGGGTCTAAAACTTGCAGTACACAGACACAGAAAAAAACTGCAAAGTAGGTAACTACAATGCAGGAATAAGTTTTCTCAGCAAATCAACCCCAAAAGAGATGGTGATGGGGAATGAGATTTTCAGTCCACCGATACGATGAAGATGAGGGTGTAAAAATGTACTAACAGCAGTACAAGAAGCACCAGAAAAGCCAAGCAAAACATCTCAGTAAATTTAAACAGTGAGCACTATTGCTGTACCTGGCAACAGTGCTAATGGCTATCAAATTATTGCAAAGGATAAAATCCTGAAATCATCAGCCAAGATGATCACGCAGCTTCGTAGCTGTGTATCAGAAGGTACCTGCACAAACGGGAACATACCAGAAGTATGAGAACACAAGGGGTATGACAGCTTCCAAAGGACATTGTGGCAGAGAGAGCTTCTGCTTTCTCCCATCTGTTAGATCAAAACACAACATACCAGCAATGACAGTCTTCTGGGACACTTCAAATGGGACAGCCAAGCAAACTGGTCTAAGTAAAGAAAAATAGGGTGAGGAAAAAGGGGTGTTAAGCAATCAATCACTTGAATGAATTTGGTAAGACACAGATGCAGGAAGAAACTGCAGCTGTTGAGAGAAGCAGTAGGTTTTTTCAGCAGGTCTCTTTCAAGGAGAAAAGGCCCATCCAGAAATTCTTGCCAATCTGTAAATTATAAAACTTGAAGCTCAGAGGGCTACATGCTGGTTAACTGGAAAGGCTGAATTGCCCTGAATTGTATTTGAAGGAACAGCAAGACTAAGACCCACTTTTCCTCATTACTACCATCCTCTTCTCCGCCATAATCTTGCCAAAAGAAGCCCACTTAGTCCCTGGGCAGGGATGATTTCTGCAGCAGGGTTGGTGCCATTTTCCTTTTAACAAATTTTGGGGAATGACATGATTTCTCTTGGTTCTGGAGTGAATGAGTACCCTCTTCATGCTCCACAGAGATGCTGTTGGCTGCTGCCCTCTAGTTTTTTACCTGCAGCTTTTGGTGGAAGGCAAACAGAAGCAGCAAATCCTTTAGTCCCAATCCAGTCAGTGTGAGCTTTCAAATTCAAGATCATAGTTAGATTAAAAGCCATTGTAAGATGGGACCTTCCTTTCTTTCTTTCTTTCTTTCTTTCTTTCTTTCTTTCTTTCCTTTCTTTCCTTTCTTTTCTCTTTCTCTCTCTCTCTCTTTCTTTCTTCCATCTATCATGCTGTTTCCCCTCTTATGAAGACAACTCCACCACTAAGAGGTGACTGCAAGTTACAGATGAATGTTGCTGTAAATTTGATTTCCACTTACTTCAGGCTCACTGACCCTCGAACAGCCCACCTCCCTGCCTAGCTCTGAATGGAAACCCTAGAGCACACAAGTCAAATACTGCATGTGAATCAGCAAGCTACTTGTGAAAAAAGAAGTTTCTCTAACACACGGGGGGAAAAAAACCACTTCAAGATGTAACAGAGCAGAGAGACTTCTTGCAAGTCTTGGTTTGGTTTTGGGATACCGGGACAAAAACGTACTGAAAGGTGTTACCCTTTTGCTTGATGCAGTCTGTTTTAACACAGAATTCAGCAATGGTCCAGTCACATTTGAGAGATTGGTATGTGAAAATGCACAAATAATTTTTGTAGTCTTTCATAAAGAGGCTGTCTAGAAGGGAATTTTTCCAAACAGAAGAAAAATTCATCTGAGATTGTCATGCAATGCATGCACAGCAAATAAATTAATTTCAGGCCATGCAGGAAACAAAAGGATCCTTTGACATAAACTATTTATAACCTAATTCATGCTCTTATCCAGTTTTTAGGCTTCAATTGACTTGATTTGAGACTCAGAAATTTCTGTATTGCTTTAGGTCAGGAATTCCTGACCTAAATCCTCAGGAATTCTTTTATTAATTTTTAGCCCTTCTAATCTTAGTCTTTTTAGTCTAGATGGTCTAAGACTTCTGAAACTCTTCAAGCTGGGATTTTTTTGTCACTGACTCTGAATAATTATTTAGGATTTTATACATGACAGCAAAAATGTATGCACAGAGAAACGTTTACATACCCTGATATTTAGAAAAAAATGGCAGGGACATTAAACACCACCCCAGAGACTCTGATCAAAAAGCCCAGAGGTCATAGGCAGATGCCTTGGTTTATACAGACCATGATGCCCAGCAGAGCTTTTTAATGAAGGTTGGTCCCTCTGACACCTCTGGTGAAAGCTGAATAATCAGTCAGAGCACAGCCCCCAAGTCCCTCATAGCAGCAGAAGGTCCAGCACAGCAGCAGAGGCTCTGCTCTTTGCTCCACCTGCACCATTTGCAGCTCAGCCGCCTGCTGCAGAAAATAACCTCCTGCATCCCATTCAAGCAACAGTTGGACTTGATGACCCTGGTGGATCCCTTGCAACTCAGAATGTTCTGCTCTGTGGTTCTATTAGTGTCCAAAAGAATGCGGTGACAGGTCTTGAGGGGAAGCCGCATGAGGAGCGGCTGAGGTCCCTCGGTCTGTTCAGCCTGGAGGAGACTGAGGGGAGCCCTCATGGCAGTGACAGCTTCCTCGGGACGGGAACAGGAAGGCAGGCACTGCTCTCTTCCCTGTGGTGACCCGTGACAGGACCCGAGGCAATGGCCTGAGGCTGTGTCAGAGGAGGTTCAGGTTGGATATCAGGAAAAGGCTCTTCACCCACACGGTGGTTGGGCACTGGAACCCGACAGAGCTCGAGAAGCGTTTGGACAGTGCTCTGAGGGGCATGGTGTGACTCTTAGGGGTGGTCCTGTGCCGAGCCAGAAGCTGACCGGTTGATCCTTGCGGGTCGCTTCCAAGGCAGCTCACCCCGTTTCCCCGTGTCCCCCTGTCCCCGTGACCCCATTAACTTGCCGCTACGGAGCGCGGATCCCGCTGGCAGCCCCCGCCCCGCCGCTCCGAGCCCCGCGCCGTTC
>VYZP01064552.1:12711-109147 GCA_013400635.1 Hypocryptadius cinnamomeus | reverse complement strand
ATACATATATATATATATATATATCTATATCTATATCTTCTGTCCTCCCCACTCCTTCTTGACAACACCCTTCTCCATGAGGGCCTTTTGATAACATAAGCTTGTATTTTGCTCCCCCCTTCTGCCCTGTTACAGCAATTTCTTGCCCTGTACCAGGTATATTTAATGTGCATGCAATGCAATGTGCAGGAAAATGCTTGCCTTGTGGGGGGTGTTCTGACTATTCCCACAGCAGGCCCATGGTATGGGTTTGGTAGAAAACAACTTTCTGACAGGGCTGGGGGTGCCCAGGAGAAACAGATGCTGGTAGATTCCACAGATCCCACTGCTGTGTCCCAAGGGAGTGGTGTGTGCTTATAGATGTGGTGTATATATGATTCTCAGACTGTGCACCATGGCAGGGCAGCCAGCTCTCCTGGGATGGTGTACAAGTTTTGTTTCATCCTGTTTTTGTGGAAATCCTGCTTCCAAGCAAGCAAAATTGATGAAGTCTGAAAATGGGTTTTAGTTTCCTTTTCCCAGGCAGCAGAGTGGTGTCACTGGTAGCTTCCTCCTTGGTGTCAAGCACTTGTTAGAAGCCTTTCAGACTCTGGACTAGGAACTGCTGTGTTATAGGCAGGACATAATCCTGGATCTGAGCCATGTCCGAGTAGGCTGTGCCCTGCTCCTGTTTGCTTCCAGGTGCAGCAGGGTTTTTGGCACCAGCCTCCACACACACTTTCCCTGGAGCATGTCTCGCCTCACTGAAGCAAGATCCATAACCAGGAGGAATAAAATCTTGCCTTTGTGTGAAGTGGGCCTGATGCACCTGCAAAGAGCATTCCTTTTATATATGGCTTTGCTCTCAGTAGCAGAGAGCCTCATTCCTTTATTTGCCCAGTCTTCTGTAGTTGCTTTTAATTCTGTAAGGCATCTTCTGCCTTTTTTCCAGTCCATTTTAACCAGCCTTCTCTTCACCCTGTTGAACCTAAGGGAGTGTTTAACTACCTAAGTGAGTGAAGATGCAAACACACAGATACGAGAACTGTAACTAAAGGTTTTTCCTTCTTCATAAAATTTTCTTGCTTCTCATTATAAATTCATGTCAAGATGTTCTTCAGTTTGTTTCCCATGCGTTTGACAGATCACATTTGGGTTAGGTACAAGAAAACAAAGAGTAATTAAAACATTTTTGTGGTGCATGCAATTTTAAGTCTACTCTGTGTGCCACATTGTAGGCCATTTTAGAAAACACAAAGGTGTGTGTGCATTGGTATAAATTGCACTGTTTGTTTTAACTTGCCACTTGGGAACTGTACATGTGTGTGCTATGACAAGAGTAAACAGGGGCTGTAATGAGAATGAACTCAAATGCCCATTTAACAAAACAGATTCTGCTTCTTTAGGTGTGGCTTGTAGACTTACAGTTTGCTTTTAGTACAAGTGACAACAGATCTTGGTGTGTGCTGCTTGCCATGTACGTTTCTGTGCAAACCAGGTGCCCCTTGCAGTGCTTGTGCCAAGTGGGGTAGCAGAGCTGGGCAGCCTAAGGAACAGTGGACAATGTGGCATCAGGTAGTGCTGCTGACAGGCCCATATTTGCTTTCCAAATCACACTTACATGTGCAGAAAGCTGCTAAAATACTGTCTGAAAATGGTGTTTCAGTCATGGATTGCATATGTTTTATCTGTTGTGCTAATTGTTTGGGTTCACAGACATGCCATTAAACTAACCCTCTCCCCCACCTAGGTAATCTTAGTATCTGATCATATCTCTTCCAAGCTGCTAGACCTACTTAAGGAATGTTTTTCTCTATTCTGTTCCATTCTTGCCACTGCCATTACCTCCTTTGCAAAAACTGTGGAAACGTGTGGAAAAAGATAGAAATAATACTATTGTCAGACAGCACGTGTGAGACCTGCAGAGGAATATGTGCTCATTACAGCTGTCTGTAAGCACCCCTGAAATGGGGACTGGAAATATTTCCAAGACATAATAAACTTCTTGCCAAGTGTGAAGCAAGATAGCTTTACATCTGGAATGATGCAAGCTTTACCGGGCAGCACAGTGCTTCCTCCTTTTTCCTTTGTGGGGCACTCAGTAATGCTGAGATGTGCTGGTCCTCACAGGACAACTTCCAGATTTTGAGTAGAAGCACAGCACAAGGTGGTGCTCTGAGAAGAGATTTTTGCATTTAGGTATTTTGTCAGAAGTGACAGCCTGAGCAAAAGGTTTAAATTTTTGTAAAAAACCTAGCCACAATCTAAGCAGACTGTAAGAATCCCGAAGCAGGATCACCAGAACTGATGTAACTGGGAGGTTTCACAATGGCTCGTCCACTCTTGCGGCAGGCATCAGTGTAACATCATGATATCATGTGTGTGCCTGGATATTTTTGCCCTCTTCTGTGGTGAGCCTGAAGCTGAATTAGAAGCTGTCTCAGATTTCTCTAAGCATCTGTGAATCATTTGAGCACATTAAGTTGTGTGGGATCTGAGGATCTGATCTGTGATTTCTGCTCTACACCTCTGAGTTGAAGTAACTCACTGCATTTCAGTGAAAGTTTCACCAGTTCCTCTTGTTGCACAAATCTGATCTCTGCATCTAGATGTGAGCAACCTGAGTTGGCAATGACTACCCTGAAAAGGACAGTGTGGATGTAGCTGCTGAAAGAGCAGAACCAGCTTCTGTAGCAGCTGTGGTATAAAAGACTTGAAAATTAATGTTCAGCAATATGGAGTTTCTTTATAAATATTCTCTAATAAATATTTCCTCTTTTTTTCTTCAAAACAGGTCAAATGCCAAGACTTTCTAAGGTCAATCTTTTTACTTTATTAAGTCTCTGGATGGAGCTCTTTCCCTCGCCTGAGCAGCAGAAAAAATCCCAGGTAAAATGTCTGTGCTTATTGTTAAAGGTCTTTCTGAAGAGCTCCTTCAGTGAATTTAACCCAACTGCTCTTTAGATGACACATAGTCCAGATGAAAAAAAAAAAAAAAACAACCAAATGTAATAAACTTTTTTCAAATATTTCTTAGAAGTAGAAAAAAATCCAGTAGTGGAAGAAAAATAGTAAAATGGCTAAATAGCATGCTCTTTCTGAAAAGCTTTGAAAGGCAGGATAAATGCCCCAAGAGGTGAAGCAAGCAGTAAAAAATGGCAGGTGTTTTAAAGAGCACAACAAAGGAGGTGTGGTATGTACCTAGTGTGTAAAGTCAATGTGGTTGGTGTAGAGAGACTCTTTTAGAGTTACAATGTTCATGACTGTAGATGAACAGTTCTTTTATACAGTGGAGGTGTACACAAGTACTTGAAATGTTTGCTGGTCAAGGACTTGTAGGTAACTACTTTAGTGACAAGGAAAAGAAACTGCCCTTGAGAGTGGGTCTTCTAAACTGTAACCAGTTACTCTTCGAAGTCAAGAGGCATTTTCACACTGACCTGGAACAGGATGTTTCCTGTTGTGATCAAAGTTGTTACTGGGCACATTAAATGACTACATTGGGCAGAGCATACCCATGTGCTAAGATCCACAGCACATGTATCAGCCAGGGCAAGAAAAAATAGGAGAATAATCTGAGTGACAATTAGGCCTCATTTTCAGATCTGGTTATGTCCCAGGCTAGATCTGAAGGAAGAATAGCTGAGCAGCACCTACAGCCTTCAAAAGCAGTTTGAAATCTAGTAATTCAGTTAGAAATGGCACTTGGCTTGTATGTAGGGCTTTAGTGAAGTCTTATTTCTGTAACCGCACAGCAGTTGAGTAGTTTAAAGATCTGAGGCAACTGTTCAGTAGCAGCTGGATTGCATAAGATCTGTTTCACCAGCTTCATCAAACTAGTTTGTATCCAGTTTTTTCACAATACATGGGAATCCAGATGTAACAGCTCTTGTCTATGGTATGCAGTCTTCTTCCATGGAAGATTCTTTAGAACCAGGATTCATTACATAAATGAAGAGACAGAAATAAAGCTAGAGAAGCAATTGGCTCCCAGGATGGTCAGGCTTAAGACAGAAATTAAATTCATGAGCATTTCCAGATGCTGGCTGATTCGGAGAAGGTTTCAGCTATAATTGACATAATTTTCTATGCTGCTTCTGAATTTTGTTATGGGCAAAGAAATGGCCAGAAAAAAAACAGGAATTTGTGACTCCAGAGTCCCTCTTTGGAGTTTGACAGAGGCATGGCACCCTGATATTAACAGGCACACACGAAAACAAAACAACAAGAAAAAATGCTTAGGAAAGTGGACATTGTTTAATGATTCATTTGTACTGAAGAGCTCTGTGCTCTGCTGCTGGTTGGTTACTGTTATCCATGGAAGAGCTGTAACATCTTTATGGACTCCATGTTGAAAGAAAGTAAAATAATAATAATACCTTTTTCTGTAGGTGAAGAAGAGTGGTCTGGTTGTGGTGAAAAATATGAAGATTATTGGTCTTCATTGCTCCAGTACAGACTTGCATGCTGGCCAGATTGCACTCATTAAACATGGATCAAGACTTAAAAACTGTGATCTTTATTTTTCCAGAAAACCATGTTCAACTTGTTTAAAAATGATTGTAAATGGTAAGCAATGACTGTAGTAGAGTAGGAGTAAATTGTTACACTTATGATTGAAAACAGAAAACCTGTTTTCTCTTTGGACTGTCCCAGTTGTGAATGCCAATCCCTGATTTGTGTAGCCTGCATTGATGTTTTCCTGGAGCTGATGGTCAAGAAATTGGGCTTTGCTGCCAAGACCCTATTTCTCTGTAATGTGCAACCATTATTACTGGTGGTGCTTGTCTCTCGGCTGGGATGCGCTGCTGAGGTTCTGACAGTGGTTTTGCACTCTGCCAGAGCACCCCTAAGCCTGATGACTAGGCCTAGATGGGTGTATTTTTCCTTGCTTTCCCTTTGCTTGTCACTGACACCAGGGAAGAGTGGGTTTTTATATAGAAATCACAGGGAATATTTCCTTTCCCCATGGGATAGGAAGACAAACTAGATCAGTCACTTCCAGAAATGGGATCTGCTGGTACAGTCCTTCTGCACATACTATATGATTTTTAATCTCAGCAGCAATGTCTATCAGTGCTAACTTCTTTTTGTGTGTTGCTAATTTATCTGTTGGATGTAAGATGCAAAATTAGGCAGTCACAAAGATCTGAGAACTTGGGTAACTCAAGTTTTTATCTGTAGTCTGATTATCGAGTTGGATCACCCTTGATACTTGTATCTACCAGCATTTTTGTTGTCTAGACACCACTTAGGCAGGACTTGGGGCCTTAAAGAAGTAAAACCAGGGTTAGACAATAGTGTGTTAAATATGAGCTTTATGTTCCACTGCACTTGCATGGTTCCTGCATTATCTTCTCTTCCAGCCGGGGTGAACAGGATTTCTTACTGGCCTGCAGATCCTGAAATCAGCTTGCAGAACGAGGTATCCAATCCAACAAACACTGAGGATGCAAAGCTGGATGCCAAAGCAGTGGAAAGACTGAAGTCAAACAGTCGTGCTCGTGTGTGTGTGCTGCTTCAGCCTTTGGTGTGCTACATGGTGCAGTTTATTGAAGAAACTTCCACCAAGTTTGATTTTATTCAGAAAATAGCAAAATCACAGCCTGACTATAACACTGACTTTTATACTGCATGTAGGCAAGAGAGAATAAAAGAGTATGAAAGTTTATTTCTAATTTCAAATGAGGAAATGCACAAGCAAATATTGATGACAATAGGACTGGAGAACCTCTGTGAAAACCCGTACTTCAGCAACCTTAGACAGAATATGAAAGATCTCGTCTTGGTCTTGGCGTCAGTGGCTGCCAGTGTGCCTGTCTTTGGATGCTTTGGGTTTTACAGGAGTGGATCCCAACGAGCAAATGAAGCAGACGATCAGTGTTTGCCCCAGGACGTGGCAAGGCACTGTATGATACAAGCCAGGCTGCTTGCCTATCGGACAGGTGAGTGGTTACTGGAGCGCAGGAACGATGGGGTCTCGTCAGTAGAGCAAGTTCCTAAGTTCAGTCTTACTCTTCCAAATGCTTCCTTGAGCAAGCTGCTCAATGCCATTCCTACACACGTGAAACGAGTGCAACGATAATAGTAAAGACTCCACAGGGGCACACTGTATTGTGTGTGAAAGCTTTCCATGAGGAAATCAGTGCAGGTGTTTCACATACAGTGCTGGCAAACCCTGCCCTGCCAATGTGTCCAACGCCCAACTGAAAATAGAACAGAATGGCGTTTAAATTATTCAAGCTGCTCTGAGGCTCTCTTTACTGAGGTCCCACAAGATGCTTCTGTTATCAAATAAATGTCAATATTTCAAGCAGATTAGGTACACTTCAGAAAAAAGCAGTGAAATAATATCCTTCAGTAGGACATTAAGTACCATTATATTAAGTCTCCTAGCCCTAATGTTTTTAGTGGAAGTGCTTATGTGTCTGGTGGGGGTTTTCCTTGCACAGATGCTGGAGTTTTATGTCCAGGCTTCTGAGGTAGAAAGATAGTTATTGATTCTCTCTTGATAGAGATGACTTCTGTTAGCTTTTTTATTCTGTCTGGCTACCAGTGCAGGAAAGTGATAAGTTCTTCCAGAGAACAGAAAACTTAAAACTTGATGGTACTCAATAGAGATGTTTTTGTACTCTACATATGATAGTTGCTTTTTTAAACCATTGAAAACAAACATATAGTACATGTACAAAGCTTAAACCAAAACTAATCCCCCAACACACCCATCCAAACCCAACCTATTAAGTTAGGTACCCTCAGCAAATTTTGTCTCCAAAAATTGCAGAAATGACATTTTTTAGATGTAATTCAGACGTTTCATGGAACCAGTAATGAGTTCTTTGTATAGCTTCTGTTATACAGAACAAGATGGAATGACCAAGCTTGAGTACTCTTGGGGCAGCAAAATTCAGGTTTAGCTGTAGTATTCAGCCTGGGATTTGAGCCCACTTTTATTGCACTGTAATGAAATTAAAATAAATAGCAGCTCACACACATATTTAGGTGCTTTACACTATTATATAGGTGGATATAAAGGGAGCAATAACATAGGATGTTTTCTATGCTCGTTTAATCACTCATTATCATCATCTCTTCATCAGTGTCTTATAAATATGCAGAATGTAGATGAAGACAGCTTTGATAAAGTACATCTTTGGCAAGAAAGACCCTCTTCAAGTTATTGCATATGGTAGTGATACTAAGGATGATGGAAATTATTCATGGAAACAGTGTGTTCTGCAATATTAATCAATGGAAGCCTGAAATGTTTTTCTTCTTGATATGCTCAAGATTCTCATCAGTAGCTACTGGGGAAGATTTTCAAGTGCCATAAAAACCGTCCAAGTCACATAAGGAAAGCTCTGTACCATTTTTCCTATGGTGATGATAGACTACACCCCCAAAATCCAATTGTTAATATTTTGTCTCTGAATTTGGTATAAAATAGGACTAATTTTGATAGGACTTCAGATCACAGAAGTGTAAACTTAAAGAATAGCAGAAATTAAGTCATTAAATTAAGTAGTAAACAAGAAGGTATCTATCAGTTAGCTGCCTCACCTTAGTGAGCCTGTCCACACATATTCTTATCACATATTTTCTTATCCACGTGTTGGTTGCTTCATTTCATTTGTGAGCAAATGTACACAGCAAAATCTTAGAATGACTGCCTTACAGTAAGAGCACACCCAACTTTTACAGTAGACTCATATGATTTACAAGCTTTTAATCTTTCTGCATTTCTTTCCTCCTGTTCACAAAGCAACAATAAATGTTATTCCTTACTCTAGGATGTCATATGTTAATGTATAGGTAACTCAGAAGTGCTTTATTTGTTATTTACTCCTAAAATGTTATGTATTTTAGAGGATCATAAAACGGGAGTTGGAGCTATTATTTGGGCAGAGGAAAAATCAGTAAGTATTGAAAAAGTTACTTTTTCTTGCACTCACAATTCATACACTGGGTTTGCGCTTGTTATTTTCCTTTAACTTTATACACTTCTGTTTTTCATACACACACAGCTTTAGTAACTAAGTTAATGACTGGTTCATTGTTATGCTTTAAGATGAAGGAGAAGTATAAATTATTTTAGTAACTACAGCAGTGTCTCTGCCTGGATTTTCAGTGTGCCTGCTTCCCCAATCATTGTCAGTTATTCCAGGTAGCCTAGCTACAAGGTGTTGCCACAGCTGCTGATCGGGCAGCATGTGCCCTGCATGGCCCCTCTGCAGCTCTTTTTAGGAGAGGTCTCAGTGCAATTATAGCCTGACAGTCTCCTGAAGATATTTGTTGCAGTGAAATGCTGTATGGGCTTTAGCACATTCCTTTTTAGATCAAAGCTGTATTTTTCTATGAATATTGTTACAGTACTTTTTCCCATCCAAACAGAAAGTTTTTGTTCTTTGTATCTCTGCTGATGTATGTTACCAATCCCAGGAGGCCTCATTCTTCATGCAGCTGCAGCATACTCTTAATTTGTTTTTAACACTTCAGTCATCAGCTGCTTATAGCTATTTTGTTTCTTTTTCTAATTTCAGTCACCAGTTGCCTCTTATCAGCACACTGGTCACCGAGTCTGTTAAAAGACAGGCAAAACACCATCTCTGGCACATTAGGGATGAGCTCCAGCTGTATTTAATCATGTACATTGTTAAGTACTGAATCCTTCAGACTTCTTGTCCCTGCTGTCAGTATCACTTGCCAAAAGGAAAGCCTCAAAAGCCTGGTGCAGGTAACAGAGTTGTTACACTTTACCTGTGCAGCTCCTACAGGGCTCAGTGGAAAAGCTTCATACAGGCACGGAGCAGTTGGCAAGAGCTGAGCTGTCAGATAATGCAAGAGTATACATTCCACTGTACTTTTATTTAGAACTCAGTTAAAATACCTCCAAATTTGATACTTTGTTTACTGTTGCAGAGAGGCTGTGATGGAACAGGAGCAATGTATTTTGTAGGCTGTGGTTACAATGCCTTTCCTGTTGGATCTGAATATGCTGATTTTCCACACATGGATGATAAGCAAAAAGATCGGGAAATCAGAAAGTTCAGATACATTATCCATGCGGAGCAGAATGCCCTGACATTCAGGTAATGGGTTTATTTTTACCACAGAGAAGAATGAGATGGTTTGGAAACAATTCCATGATAAATGCATGTTGTGGTTTAAGCCCAGTGAGGAAGATACACACCAGGCAGCCTCTTGCTCATTCCCCTGCCCAGTGGAATGGGGAGGAGAGTCAAAAGTAAAACTTGTAGGTTGAGACAAGAATAGTTTAATAATTGAAACAAATTAAAATTTATTAATAATAGTTGATAATAATAAAAATAAAACCCAAGGTAAAAACAAGTAATGCACAAAACAATTGCTCAGCAGCTATTGATCAATGCCCTACCCTATCCCCAAACTGTTCAATGTCCCTTCTAGGTAACTCCCCCAGTTGATATACTGGGACACTCTCTATCATGGAATATCCTTTGGTCCAGTTTGGGTCAACCTTCCTGCTTCTTGTGCAGCTCCTCACTGCCAGAATACAAATCAAAGCACTTGATTCAGAGTAAGCATTACTTAGCAACAACTAAAACATCGGTCTGTTTTCAACATTATTCTCATACTAAATCCGAAGGACAGGACTGCACCAGCTGCTGAGAAGAAATTAACTGTATTCCAGCCCAAACTAGGACAATGTGTGATGTCACTGTGATGAGCTTTGGATTGCAATCACAGTCTTTTTTATGCCTGTGATGTAGAAGTTGGATGTATATTGGCACAGTCAGCTCCTGGGGTTTCTTGAGATTTCTTATATGAACTTGGGTTTTAAAGGATATTGGCTCCTTCAGTTATCCTTCAGATGCAAGCCACTGGCTCTGGTTCTTGCTAGACCATGGTATAACCCAGAATGAGGAAGTGTGGCAGTTGGTGAAACTTCCAACAATAATAGGTGTGGAGACATGGGATGGGTGTTGTTCACGGATAGTGATACTACACCAGATTCCATTGTGTACTTGTGCACTTGATTAGGAATAAGTTGCTTCTGAGAGTAAATAACGCTTCTTTGCTTGCTTTTTAAGGTATCAAATTTGTAGCAATTGAAAACTACCAAGATACAAACTCTGAAATTCTGTTTTCTGATTGCTTGTAGGTGTCGAGAAATAAAGCCTGATGAGAGAAGCATGATATTTGTAACAAAATGTCCATGTGATGAATGTGTCCCTTTAATTAAAGGAGCTGGTATCAAGCAGATCTATGCAGGAGATGATGATGCTGGAAAAAAGAAAGCAGATATATCTTATATGAAGTTCGGTGAACTTGAGGGTGTAAGCAGATTTACAGTAAGTGTCTAAATGTACTGTATTCTAAAAACTGGGGGCAGCATTGATGGGAGAGGATAGTGAGCAGTCATCTGCAGCCAGGATAGAGGGGTGCTGTGCTGTTTAGTCAGGTGAGTGGAATTGAGAGATGGCTCTGTCACTGTTGTGGGGAGCAGTGCTGTGCCATGTGCCAGAGGATGGGGCCAAGACCCTCTGTTTTCTCTGTCTACATGGAGGATTTCCCTCTAACTTGCCGTTGTTGGAGGTGGTCTCTTCACAAGGGGAAGTTCTGTCCGAGCCTTCCCTGTCACAGCATGACAGCTGATTTGGGAGGTCGCTGTGTGATTTTGTTGGCCCTTCCAGCAGCTCCCGAAAGAGCTGCAGCGGGTTTCGAGTGTGGCCAAGTGCACCTGCAGTCAGGGCACTCTCCATCACAAAATGCAGCGCTGTTGGTGTGAGCAGCTTCAAGGGAGTTAATGTCTGCATGCCTGTAATAGTTATTTGTCCTCAAAGCAAGAGTGTTCAAGAGGGAGTCCCACCTCACAAATCATGCCTCTCAGTGAAGGTCTGTAGGGTACTTCTCCTGTCTCACTTAGCTCCTTATTCTGTCTTCTGGAATAAGTAAACATTTTCTTCTTCTTTTACCAGTGGCAGTTAAGTCCATTGCACACTAATGCACTTGAATTCCATGACCCTACAGCCAGGGAAAGTAAGTATTTTTTCATTAATTCATTTTATGACTGCAGTCAATAAGTGAGATCACATTTTAAACCAACCTGATTCCCTCTGAGATTGTTTTGTCTTAATTACTCTTGATTTCAGTGAGTTAAATTTTGCTATGAAAAGTTTTCTGAGGTTTTTGAATAGATGAGCTAACTGTTATAGTAATAACTAGGTGAACTAACTTGTAACAAAACGCTTGGCATTGACACGCATTGCAAAATCTAGCAATGCTACTGTGAAGGTCAGCAGCATGCTGTTTGGTGCCTAGATCATTTTAGATTACTTTGTCATGTTTTAAATTCTGTTCTAGAAAGACTTTTTAGATTGTGTTCTATAAAGAGTACCATTAATTTTCAAGATAAACTGGGCTGGACTCCTTCGAATCACAAAATCCTTGTTGACACACACCCCTGTAGCAAGGGAGCTGTCATCTTTTCAAAACAGAGTTTAGATAAGTCTTACTTTGAAGCCTTTTTGTGCTACAAAAGAGACCCACCATAGGTGTCTACTGTCAGCTAGCAATCCTTAAAATGCTACTCATCCAGAGGAGAAAACAACATGGAAAATGGCAACTAAATAATTTTTGTGCTTCAAGCATGAAGATGAAGTGTAAAGATGCATTGAGTACCATGTTAGGAGCATAAGAAAGACTGAAGGTAGTTTTTGTGCCACACAAATAGCCACGTACTCCTAGCAAATTCCTAACGTGTACTGAGATGGATTAGTGGAGAAGTCATTTTGTTAGCTACTTCCTTGTGGGCTGGGGGAAGAGGGGGGAGGGAAGGGCTCAGAGTAGTGTTTGTGGCGTTAGTAATCACTGCAAAATGTTAGGGCTTGTTTGTTCCTCTCTCTCTTAATGGTTTTTAGACCCAGCTGGAGAAAGATTAATCCTGGAATACTTTGTTTGACAACTTTTAACAGGGCTCATTTCTCTAACCGTTTTCTTTAATGCGGTGTGCCTGCATTTTCAATACTGCACTGGTTTAAGTTCCTCTCTTTCCTTGGTGTATTCCTGTTAGCTATGATTATTGCATGTTCCTCTGTAAGGGGAAGAAGACAATCTCCACCCCGTTCCCCACCCCCAGTGTTATTCCAGTGTCCCTGTCCATGTTGAGTATTAGGCTATGCTTGCTGTTGTACTAATGCTCCACACATGTTTTTTTCTTTAGATGGGGTCCAGAAAACAAAATCGCTGGATGACCAGCAGCACCAAAGCAAGAAACTGTGTCTTGGTCATTACTGAATAATTAAGCACTTCCTGCAGTCTTGCTTCGTACTTTTTATAATGCAGCCTGTTTGCACTTTCAGATAAGGAAGAGTTTTATTTATTGGTTGGAAAGTGAATTTTAGAATAAGTTTATTTATGATGTCTTAAATGTGTTACAGCGTTACCTGAAGGTCTTTTTAATTTAGAAGCTCCTGGCGAAAAAATGCTGCTTGTATTTTCTGTGAAAGTAACTGGGTGGCTGATCATTTTTAACACATTAAAAAAATATACTGAAAGTTCATTGGTGGTAGATCAGAGTAATAATAAAATGGTGTCTTATTTGCTTGGGGTATGGATTAAGGGAATGGATTTATAAGTTCTGGGCTAGAAAATGGCAGAAATAAGCTGTACTTCTTCAAATACAATCGTCAAGGGAATCTTCTAGGAAGTGGTAGGTAAATAATCACCAGCAACTATCTCTGTTCTTGAAAGTGGCTTTTGCTTCTCAGTCTGCTTCTCAGTATAATGGACACAAAACCATTGGGATAGCAGTCATTGCTAGCTAAATGGTTTGGAGACCAATCTTGTCTCTCATACACTCTTCCTACCATAGCAGCAGAGCTATTTAGTTTTTTGGTACTTGCCTTGCTTCCTCACATGCAGTCCATCTGAATTAATGAAGACAAAGATTAGCTTTGCATTTTCTCAGTTTCTGGAGGCAGGCATAAAAGCATTTCACTGTATGCATCTCACTGGCACCTATATACCTGTGAAGATTGCCGGTGTTGAGATTTTGTTAATCTTCACTGACAGGCTCCTAGGACTACAGAAGCTAATAAACCACCAGTGACCTGATGCTTCTTAGACAGGATGATCTGTACCAGTGGAATTGCCCAAATCTTTTCAGGTGCCCATCTCTACACTACACTACAAGGGTGACATTGAAACAGCCACTGAAACTGTAGTCTAGTGTTGCTGGTTTTGAAGGGGCAAGTAATGCATAACCAGAACAAAGAGTTGTACCCAGAATCTTTTGATTCCCATCTGTTTCCTGCTTTGAATCTGACCTCTGTTTGTTTTAGCAGATGTCCCAAGACTTTCTGTTCACTCCTCTGCCGAGCTCTCCAGTGTAAATACCTTAAATCTTTTTCTGTTCTTGCTGGTAGGATGTGTAAACAGCCCTTTTCCAGTTCTTTCATGCATCTTGTCTTTGCTGCCCTTCTTAAAGTCCTGGAAGGGGAATCATGTCTTAAGATGCATCTGTAGGTTCTTTTTGTTTCTTTTCGGTTTTGGGGAAGCTTGGAACTGGATAGCAGGGCTGTGACTGGATAGTGTACACTGTCCAAATTAGAATAAAAAGCGTGCCATAGTCCACCCACTGAAACCCTTCTTGTTTCCATAATCCATTGGCAGTGCTCATCTACTTGAAGTAGAAGCAAGGAAAAAAACAGGGCCAGATTTAAGGCCCCTTCAAGTTTTATAGTGATCAGTTTGTTGGTATCAAAATCAATAAAATCTGTATCTTCATAGGAACAGCTGACATTGAAAAGTCCCTTAAACATCATAGGTGGCCTGGGTACACAGAGAAGTAAATTAAGTCAAATATCACACACATGAAATAACTACATTGCAGCGTATGCTGCTGCTGGTCTCCGCTTCAGGAGGAGTTAAGATTCTACCTTTACTTTTAATTACTTCTTTAAAAAAGAAGATTTTTTTACAAAACTTTCTGTGAAACTTGGAATCCCTTGTAAGGCTGAAAGCTTGGAAGCCTGGCTTTATTTCTGTCTTACTACATTCTACAGATTCTTCCAGAGGCTCAAATATTTCTGTAGTCTCTGATTTTCAGTATAACCCTACCTTAATTTTTACTGGAATTATGAAGTAGGGACTTTATCTTGACCAACAGGAGCAATGCAAATGGGGTTCCTCTCTCTGCCTGTGGACTCTGTAAGTGCTGCTCTGCTTGTCTGCTTACCAGGGAGAGCCATAGAATACTGGACATCTCCTTCAGTGCTTATTTTGCAAATCAGCTCTAGAATGTTTGTTTCTTACATAAAAACAGCAAAGTGTTTACTCAAGAAATGTAAAAGTTATATATTTTATACATTGTATGAAATTTCCATATGCATTTTGAGACTCATTCATTTCAGAGCAATCATTTTAATTGCAGGTATTAACTATCAGTAATAATTTGGCCTCCTGACTGAGAATTACAGAAATTCTCTGTTAATTGTCTGCCTTACAGCAAAACATGCTTCCTGCTAATAAATTAATCTGACAGTAAGTACTTAAGTGTATTTTTAAGTGCTTTGGATTATCAGGAACATTACAGAGTGCTTTGGAATGCTCACACTCCTTACAGGCCTTGTTCTGCTCTGCCTGAAGAATTTGTCTCAACATGAGACTGTGCCTCCTGCCAACCCCAGGAAAGGGCTGGGATCCCCTTCCTTGGCCCGTGAGGATTCATTTCCTCTTCCTCGGGAGAATGGGAACTGCATTAGGGAGCACTGCAAGCTGCCATCTCCACGGCCTGTTTCTTGGTTGGAGAGGATCAAAGTGGATGAAGCTTTGACCATCCAACAGTAAAATTGGTCCCTGCCTCGCCTCCTGCCTTGCTGCCCTGGATTGTCTGTATGGGCATAGGCAGGGGCCCCAGTTCCCAGTCACCACAGAGCAGAGCAGAGCAGGATCACTGCGGTGATGGGCACCAAGGACAGTGCTCGTCCCCAGTGTGGCTGTAGGGCAGCTGTAGCATCAAGTGGGTGATGCTGGGGCTCTGGCCCACCGGGGGTTTCACATCCACCGGGTTCCAGCCCAGGCATTTGGACTGAGAGCCCAATAGCCAGTAGAGTGTGTTACAGCTATTCCTACAGTTAGTTTGCCTGTTAAGCTGAAAGGAATCCACTCAATGCCCTCGAAGACTGGCTCATGTTGCAGAGCCACATACAGTATGTGGGGACAGACAGATGGGAGATGCGTTTCAGAAGGGCTCTTGAACTGAAATGTCGTCGTAGACCACAGTGAGCAGTCAGTGGGACACAGCCAGGCTGGCAAAGGGACAGGCTTCCCAGAGCCATGTTTAATGTGGGGACTACTCTGAAAAGCTTTGTAGTCCTCTAAATAGGTTTTTTTGTTTCAGCCGTTGGGCCTGCCAACCAGACTCCAAATATCTGGCTTTAATTTGTCAGATCCAGTAAGTGACATTGCTTGGAGAATAGGAAAGCAAAGAAGGCTGATGGTATGTGCTGATTTCAAATACATCTGGGTTACTGTTGTGTTGGGTTAGTGTGGTAAGGTTTTGGTAGTGGGTAGCTTCTGGGGTTNGTGACCCCGTGGGAAGCCCGTGCTGGAGGGGCCTCCTGGCAGTATCTGTGGGAAGTCAGTGGAGAGAGGAGCCCCTCTGGAGCAGGTTTGCTGGCAGGACTTGTGACCCACAATGGAGCAGTTCATGGAGAACTGCAGCCCAAGGGAAGGATGCATGTTGGAGAAGTTCGACCGTGGGAGGGACCCCACGGGGGAACAGGGGAAGAGTGTGAGGAGTCCCCTCACTGAGGACGAAGGAGCGGCAGAGACAAAAGTATGGTGACTGACCACAGTTCCCATTCCTCTTGGGCTGCTGGAGGGGAAAAGGTAGGAAATTCGGGAGTGAAGTTGAGCCCGGGAAGAAGAGAAGAGTAAGGGGAAGTTGTTCTAAAATGTGTTTATTTCTCATTACCCTGCTCAGATTTGGTTGGCAATAAATTAAATTAATTTCCCCAGCGCGGCTGCCCCCGCCAGCCGGCAAAGGAAAGCCGGGAGAGGGCGCTGGTGGCAGGGAAATGCCCGGGGAGGCCACCCGAGGAGCAGGACCCAGGGAGTGCCGGGCTCCACAGGGATGCTGGCACTCGCGGCGTGCCGGTGCCGCTCAAGAGCAGCTCCAGCTCTCGTCTGCACATAAAATTTGTATTGTATTATTTGCATATATTATATCAGTGCAACAAATCTCTTATGGCTGGGTGTATAAAGATAGTGAAGCCACACTCTTTCCAGTGCATCCCAGTGACAGGAGCAACGGGTACACACAAAGCACAGGGAGTTTCATCTGAATATGAGGAAAAAAATCTCTGTTGCATGGGTGACAGAGCACTGGAACAGACTGCTCAGATAGGCTGTGGAGTCTGCTTCCCTGGAGACACTCAAAACCCACCTTGGTACAATCCTCTGCAACCTGTTTCTGCTTTAGCAGAGGGGCTGGACAGGGTGGTCTCAAGAGGTCCTTTCCAACCCCAACCACTCCCTGATTCTGTGATTGTGACTGGTACTCAGAGAGTCCTGCTGCTGCAGACAGAAGAAGACAAAGGTGTGCTGATGGGCATTATAAATGTCAGAACACTCGAGGCAGCTCAAAGCTCATAAATGGGCAGAGGAAAAATCGTGGCTAGCACACCTGCTGTGTAGATAAAGGGCCTTCTCGCTTGACATGCAGCAGCACAGGCTTCACCATGCTTGGGCTGGGAACAGACATGCAGAGGAAAATGCTGAACATGGTTTTTTCCCTGGGGTATTTTTCAGTGTGACGTTTATCTTCTGCACCCCAAGTATCAGCTGTTTGTACAGGAAATTTTCCACTTTGATTTCCGAGGAAGCCAGGCTCTGCCTCAGGACTGGCTGTCTTCCTATAACTACAGGATCATTGTTGGAGGGATGGGGTCTGTTCCAGCTTCACCGTGTTCCTCAGTGGCACAAGACAGGTATACTAAAAACTAAGCCTGACTTTTTCCTCCTTCTTCGCCCTTGTTGCTCAACTATCTGTACTTTGGCTCCAATGAGGTCACCTCACTGCTTTGCCAGTAAATTTTCCACCAGGGCAGCTACATTTCTAACTTGGAGGAAAAACAAGAGGTTGAAGAAATGTGGGGAAACCATGAAGCACTTGGACAATAACTTCAACAAGAGCCAGGCCTCTGGGACATGTCATACAAATGCCAGCACAGACATATTTCCTCCTCCCCAATATTATTTCAGAACTACCTGAAAGACATATGTAAGATAGTGTGAATGCCAGTGCATTCACCTTCACTTAGTCTTTCATTCCTATTGTGGGGCAAGACAGATTTAGCTAGAGAAAACAAAAGCCAGCAGGAAGCAGAGGAGCTTAACTGCATGGCTAGAAGTGGTATGTATTAGCAGGAGAGCTGGGTCTTTTGTTGGAATGAACATATGTCTCTCCTCCCTCTGCAATGCCTGCTGTCCCCTGGGATGTCCTGCTTTCTTGCCTGCTAGTCTCCAGTGTCACTTTCCTTTGAGCCTTTGACAGGAAGGCTGTCAGCCCACAGCAAGAACCTGCTCTGTGCTATGAGCTAATTGTGGCTCTGCCCTTGACGTTCCTTGGGGCACAAGGCGAGTTCATCTGTGAATATAAATTTTCCCCCACACCCAGCTTTAAAATGGGGAGGAGATGCCTTTCTCCACTTCCCCCATGGGATTTCGAGAGCCCTGCTCCTTGCAGGCTCCCACTTGTCCCAGGCACACAGAGCCTCTTGGGCATCTGACCATCTGCCTGAGCAAAGGCCGGGTTTGTTTGCTCCCTGCTGGCTGCCGGGGCAGGGCTGTGCTGGGGTGTGCCGAGAAGCCAACCCTGACTGCATGTTTGCACAAACAGATGCAGCGGGCTCTGCTTTGACAAGGGTATTTTTAAATCCGCTCCAAACGCTTGTCAAGCCAGCTGTTCTACAAGGGAGTTGAAGGGCATTGCCAAAGCTGAGTGCCAGTAGAGACAACGTACCCAGCAATTTGGAAATAAAGGGCCTCTATTCCTAAGAGTTGAGTAAGGCACTTCATGGCCCCAAAGACAAGGTGCTGTCTTCTCCGTGCACTCAGAAGAAATAACTCTATTCACTGGCATACTGGTAGCTCTTCCCAGGAGAGCTGCTTTGGGGATTTGGGTGGGGTTTGTTTCTTTAACTGTCAGGAGCTGGGCTATGATGTCATGGCTGGGCTGGTGTCTGTCGTGCAACCAAAAAACTGTTCCTACCTGTCACCTTGATAGTCAGGTGCTGGTTGTGTCCAACTGCTTGTCAAAGCTCAACATGCTGGAGGTGTCTGCTAGCACAGTGTGGCAGTTAAAATGCATGGGTTACATTTTTGGCCATGGGACAACGACAGTTGGAAATTTCATTCCCAAATCTGTGCTTGGGGGAGAGAGTGGCTCTGAAGAAAAGCATACCCTATCCCATGGCCTTGTGGGCATCCCTACCAACGTGCAGAAAGAACTGAGGGTGCACCGAGGGAGGGAGGAGGTAGAGTTGGTGTGGGACACCTGGCCATGCCAGATGTGCTGCGCCACAGCAGGGCTCTGCAGTCTCACAGACAGCGAAGGCAGCGCGGGGCTTTCCTGGGCCAATGCTCAGCAGCAAAGCCCTCCCAGCGGCTGCCAGAAATAAACACGTCGTCCCCGCAAGGCGATGGAAACAACCACGGGGCTCTTTTAGCAGTGGTGACGGTGCAAGGCACGCCGCTGTCTCACAGGATGTGCTGGCACCCCACCCGTCCCTGTCCCCAGTGCTCCATCATTACTGAGCCGGGTGGGGGGAGGCGCTGGCCACGGCTGGCCATGGCTGGCGCTGCATGCCCGGCACACGCTGTCCCCGTGGTGCCGCTCCCTGTGACACAGCCTGAGGTGGGAAAGGTAGTTTTTACCGTGGCTTTGGAAAGCCTCTCTCAACCAATGCCATAGGAAGGGGGTGGGTTATTTGATTGTTTTTCCTCCTCTCACATTCCTGGAAAGAGAGGCCAGCTCAAGGCAGGCGCCATGGAGCAGGACCATGAGTCAGGAGGGTTGGGCTCACCGCCTGCCTCTCCCTGGGGTGCTTGGGGGAGCTGGGCCAAGTCACAGCCCTGTGAGATGCTTGGCTTAGAGCTGAACCACATGGCCAAAACTGCTAACCTTGTTTTGGGTTTCCCCTTAGCCTCATCCCATGTTGCCTGCCCAGCACCAACTCAGAGCTCAGAGTTGGCTTGGGCTGCTGGTACCTTGTGGCCTTACACATCAGACCCTGACGGATTGGAGGCTTTGCTGGAGGCAAGGCTTCCCTTCAACATGAGTGGGGATGGCAGTGAGCCATCCTTCTTAGCTCCTTCTCTTCCCCAGGCCACAGCAGCTCTTGCTCGCAGGATTGCCTCTCATCATGGGTCTGAAACTCCTACTGGAGGCTCTGGGACACCTTATACTCACTCTATGGAGACCTGTATCTTTATGCAAGAACATTTAGTCAAGGAGTGGGAGAGTTACATACAGTTCCCTTTTATGTCACAGAGACCAAAACCTGTATCCTTTCTGCCTCAACTTTCACTACCAGGCATAAGATGTTCTGCAGGAAGGTGTTTTCTGCCAAAATGTTGAAGTCCTTCTGCTTCAGAAAGAGAAATGAAGCATTTGTTGGCCCAGCGAAAAAGCTTCTCTACTGACCAAACACCCCTTGGAAAGATGCCTGGGTCCTCTTAGCCCTGCTCCAATTTCACAAGCAAGAGCAAAGCACATGCTAGAGAACAAATGGGATCTGGATCTCCTCTCCCTCTCATGAGTGCTGTTATCATTAGATAACAGCAGAGCCCAAGTCATTCTTTCCTTCTCATCTGATCTTGTCTCTGGAGAATGCAGATTAAGAGGCTCAAATGGTCTTAACGCCCACATTTGTGGAAGGCCAGAGTCCTTGGCCTCTCCCGGGTTCACACCTGCTGCTGTACACACCAGGACACTCTGGGGGGCCTGTGGCTGCTTCTAATCAGATTTTCCTGATTTCAGCACAAGCTGCCCAAACCCCATGACAGAAGCTTATGGTTCAAAAATTCCTGGCACTCTGCTGTATCAAATAAGGTTTGACATTGCAGCATCCTACATCGTATGTTGGCAGAGATTTATTCATGTGATCCAAACCCCCTGAATGCTGTGTGCAGAATGGAATGGAGAAGCTTCCTCCAGCTTATCTTTCCAGTTTACAATCTTCTTTCCTGCTTTCACTCTGATGAACCACGTCCTGCAATCACACAGCTCCCTCAGATAGTAATTTCAGATAAATTGTGAGTTCCTGGTGGGAGCAGTCCTTAAGGCAGAAGAACCACCTTGACTGAATTCACCAAAGGAAATTGGGAGTTCTGTCATTATTTCAAAGTCACGTTAGAAAAGACCTCATTTTCATTTACTTGGGGATGTGTCCCCACCTGCTCTGAAATATTATTACGGTGCTTAATTTCATCTTCACCCATTTTTATGCTTTTTATTCTTTCAAAGATCTAAGCAAGTTGAGCTTGGGGAAGGCTCTACTTTGAGATGTGTTGTGTGATCTACTGCAGGACCAGCTTCTGGTAAGACAAGCTGTAAGGGCCCTGGCATGTGTCATTTTACCTGTAGGACCACTTTTTCCCCCTGTTGCAGACACACACAGAGTGAGCCCTTTTTCACAAGCCCTCCTTGCTACTTACTTTCTCATGTGGTCCAAAGACTCCTTACCCTGGAAAAGGCTTCCTTGGCAGGGCTAGGGCCCATCACTGTTCCCTGTTGGCTGACACATCTCTGCCCATACAGACACCAGGGTGGGACCCCGCTCCTCATGTTACCGCCAGGTTTGGATCTCTTCAAGTGCTCCTCTGTGTGCAGACCATGCAGACACAGTGTGACCCCTCACGGACTCTCTGGGCACCTCTGTGTGGGTCACGCTCACTTCATCAAGGGCAGGCATTCCCCAGCAACACACCATGAAACACTTCTTCCTAGCACGGGCTGGAAGCCCAATGTTCTCATGTGACTCCAGAGGCTGAGGCAATGGACACATGTCTCTGTGTTAATCCAGCCCTGGAGACCGGCCCCACCCCAGGAGCTCAGAACACAGCCAAGCACCCTTTGGATTCAGGCTCCAAATCTCAGAGGATCAGACTTAAATGACTGGCTCCGAGGACTGCGATTCGGAGACGCTCCCTTATCGGCCACAAGTGACCACTGCCAGCAAACACCACCTGTGAGTTGGGGGTGAGGCTCATGGCCAGGCTAAGCTGGGCTGGGGCTGGGGTTGCCAGAGCCCTGCCAGCCAGGGCTGCAGACGTGATACTTCAGAGAGCATTGGCTTCAAAGGCAGTGCTCATCTCTCTCCATCTGCTGAAACAAGCTGGCAAAGGAGAGAAGGAATTTAGCACTGTATGGAATCTGGCTATCCAGAAAGGCAAGAGAGACAAAACCCCAGAGACAGAAATAAAGAGTGATCAGTAATCATGCCTTTAATAGCTTGTAAATATATTTTTTTTTAGTTCCAGGCAACTAAGATGTACATTTGTTGTGTGTATCTGACATCTGAAAAAAACCAAGACCACAATCGGTTCTGTTTCTTCCCTTTTCTAAAGCACATAAGTTAAAGTATCAGTCATGTCAATATACAACAGTTTAATGAAAGAAAAGGGCTTTTTCTGTTTTTACAATTCAGTGTCACCTGTTACCTGAAGCATTAGATAGAGTTTTAGCTAGAGAACTTTCTTACAGCAAATAGGAAAACTCAGAATTTAGGCTGCCCAGAAAAATTCAAGAAATTTCCACTCCCTGCTCTCAAACTCCACTTCCTACTAAAGCATCAGAATAACATTTTCCTGCTAGAAAACAAAAGACCCCAAAAACTCTTCAAACACACCAGGGAAACACTGTCTGTACCATAGAACTTATTAAACTCAAAACACTAAAGGTGCAACAACCTCCTCTTCCACAATTTAAACACAGAACCTGAATTCATGTCAGGGTGAACAAGCGCAGAAAATGCCAAACTACAGGTGGCCTTTGGTGCCTGTTGCTGCTCAGTGGCCTCCCAAGCTCAGTATCCAGTAAATGCTCTCAGCTGTGACAGCACCTGCAGCCTCAGGGACCTCAGCCCATGCAGCAGATCTGGCTGAGGCCTTTTCATGATTTCCTTGCTGAACTTAGCTCAACCCCGCCTTGCACAGCCAGGATTGGAATTCATATGGAAAGACACTAAGGACCTTCCTCTCACTCTGGTGCTGAGGCTCAGCCCTTGTCACAATTCAGCCAAGTAGCTCTGGCTACCACCCAATATTCTTGACCATGGATGGTTTCTGTAGGTGTCGGATCACTTTATCAGCAATACAGCATGGCCTTTGATGGAGGGGCGTTGCCCTTGCCTTCTCCCCTTATGGGGCACGTGAGCACCGTGTCCATGGGGCTGCTCCTCATGAGACTGCTGGGAGCTGGTAGGAAAAGCCTGTGCTCTAGCACAAGATAGATCACACACAGGGAAATGCGAGCTAGGCAGAAACAGCTCAGATGGCTGATATATCCATCCGTTCCCTAGCGCTGAATAGAAAACCTCTGATCTAGGGTGGAAAAAAGGATGAAAGAACACAAAATGAAGCAAAAACGTGACCTTTACTGCTTTTTCATCGTCCATAGTTTTGACTAAAGAACCTGACCTATAAGTGCAGCTAACTCCAGAGACCAATGTACTCTTTCACAGTCTTGTGTGTGTGCAGCGCTAGAACCAAGTCACAACTACAGGTGTGAAGGAACAATGTCACAGTCCTCAGAAGACCTGCTCTGTGCACTTGCCAGTGCTTGAGTTTGCTGATAAAGTTAAGCAAAGAGGTTCATTCTTCTTGAGCACAAAAAAAATCTGTCAAACCAGCTTCTATTACAGAGAGATTCTAAACTGACATAAATAATTATAATCTTGATTAAAAATAATATATTATTCTAGATTTTTGGTTTTTTAGTTCTCACGTAAAACCCCTATACTCTTGACATCTAGAAACAAAGACAAAATAAAAACCAGGCACTTGCTGTGCCTTCTCAAGCACTATTGTGGTGTTTAAGGGACACAGAGGAACTTAACAACTGAGATTAATGCCTACAGTGGAAAACAAGAGGTGTTCTTCATGCCGTTGGCTTTTTCAAGTCTCGGATTTGCTTAATCAGGTAGTTCTTCTCATCGGTGAATTGTTCATCGTCCGTCCTTTCTTTCTGGAAATTGCTCAGAAACTCAATTAGCTTGGGTTGGTTTTTCAACAGGATCTCCACAATAGGCTGTGTTTTGTTTGGACTGGCCACAAAAACCTGACATGCAAACAAAATCAGGCGCAGAGAGACAGCAAGGGGGTGGGGACAGAGAGAGAGAGAGATAGAGGAGCGTCAGTCACAACATCCCCATAAGTTATTTTCTAACAAGTCGCTGAAGGCTGGCAGGCAGATACTCTACTGCTACACACCTTGTCCCAAGGCAGTCAGACAGGAGTTCAAACATGTTGGTTCTACAGCAAACTGAAGCAAAACTATGCCTGGATGTGGTATCGCTTCCCTTTCACTTTGCTCTTTGGTGATAAAAACTTTTGACTGTAAATCCAGCTGTTGAGACGGAGCTATCAATTCTCAGCCTCTTCCCACCCACAAGATAAATACACAGAAATTAATTATCAGGAGAACGGAAAAGCTTTGTGTCAGTATTGATATCATTTCCGTATTAAACCAGGCCTAAAATTAGACTTGCCAGCTTTGTTTTGGTTTGGAAAAATATGTCAGAGGCCTCACTTCCCTCTGCCTAATCCATTCATGGGAGCATGGAAACTTACAGCAGCAGGAGCAGGAGGATTGTGGTGTGCCCAGCACCTTTGCAGCCCTTGCTGACCAGAGGAGGATGACAATGCAGGAAGGTGACGTGAGACACAGATACTCACCTGGCACAGCCAGCCCAGCACTGTGGGCTTACTGGCCTTCTTCAATGCTCTGATTTTTCCTCCTGTAATCGCTAAAGCTCCACTTTTCCACCTCTGAACATGACCCCTCATGCCACAATGCTGTTTCTTTAACATTTTCTCTGGGTTAAGTGCAAACCTAAGGCTGGTTGCAAAGGCCAGCGGTGAAAGGCTCTTTCAGGGACCTCGGGATGCCACAGAGATGGGGCTCTCTTTTCTGGGATGTCGGTCAGGAGGGGCAGACGGGGCAGGGGGCTCGCGGTGGGAACACACGTGCGGTGCACCCCAGCCACCCCGGGAGCAGCTCCCACATCTGGCTCGCACCGAGGTTACCATGGCTGGTCAACAAACAGCGCCTGAGTGCTTGTGCAACGACAGAAATAACTCCAGTTATTCTCTACCCAATGAGAAGAAATTAAGGATGGACAGAACTGGAAAGCATCCAGTTTCCCTCCAAGGCTGTCCAAACCAGAACGAAAACAAACATCTGCTGACAGTACAGAATGGCATGTTGTCCTGCCGAGCACAGGCAGCACCACCACTGGCTCCCAGTCTGGGGCTCTTCTGCAGGTCCTTCTGTCTCCCCTGAGTTTGTGCTCACAGGAAAACCTGGGCCACGTCCAGCTGCTCAGGGAGGAGCTGTGCTACCTGATGAGAATCATGCACGCTGTCCTGGGGGGCTGTTACAGCCTCTTGTCCCTAAGACAACACCTGGTAAAGGCTGGGGCAGGGTTCAGACTGCACCCACCATTAGGCTTCATACTCCAAAATCAGAGGATGTTATACAAGTGGTGGGGAAAGTGCCACGTCAGGGGAACATGTGGAAGGAGTAGGGTTCAACACACACCAACAGCACCCCACTGAGCACTTCTGCCCAAACAGGAAGCTAGAAGTACTTTTTCATTTCACAAAGGTGAGACAAAGCATCTGCTCTTAAACCCTGGCATCCTGATGCTAGAATAGTCTTAATCTCTGTCTATGCTTTTGTCTCCTCTGGATCCCTTCTCCTCAGGCTTCTCCTAGAAGTCCCTGCTGCAAGGTACTTTGCCCTGTGCTGTGCAGAAAGAGCTGCAACCTCTGCCATGCTGGGTGAACACTTTCCAAGTGTATTACAAAGTTTTCCTTGATCCAGTGTCCAGGCCGTGGTCCCAGTGACAGTACGCTATCTACAGTTATTCACAAAGGCCTCCACCCTGCCCTTCTCTAATTACCCAGAGCTATCATCTTAAATTGTTCCTTTTTATTCCCATTTGCCACCTAAAACTTCTCAAGTGCAGCACTAACAGCCCCCAAGGATCCCTTCTGAGCAGCCCCTTTCCTGCACGATGCCCGAAGTACTCACAGGGCAGCCTCCTGCCAGGGACACATCTGCCTGTGGGTGGGATGGCCAGTTCCCAGCTCTCACTACATCTGAGGCACTCTCAACAGCTGCAGCATCTGAAAGCAGCATCTCCTCCTTTGCAAATAACTTTGATACACTGCTATTGATGCATTGGTTCCCCTTAGACCGGGAGAAAAAGGGTTTGGGCATGTAAATATGAACGTGCTTTACAGCTTTCCAGTCTGTGCTTTATCTACTTGAATCTTGGGATCTCCTGAGTATGGACATGTGGCTCTGGATGAGGCTGCAGCACTTCATGCTCTCAGCAGGAGCAGCCCCAGGATGGAGCTCCCTGTGTGCTGACCTACAGGAGGTGATCATGCTGATGGAAGTTGGATACTTCCAGGATTTGGACTGTGATAAGCCTCCAGTCATCTGGATTAGCTGCCATGGGGAAAAGCAGGACGTAAGCCTACAGGCAGGGATTTACAGATTCTCAGAAGAAATTTTTATTTTGGAATTCAGTTCACCCATGCTGATGAGGAGAAGAAACTATCAAATACACTGGCAAGACCCACATATTCAGAAATCATCTGATGACAATGCAAATGGAAGCCATCAAAGAAGGCCTGACCTTGAAGTGCTGAACATCTTCCTTCGATGAATATTTGACCTCCCTAATATTTATCTGAAGGGTGGCTCTCAAAATGAAGAAATCTAAATAATTCTTGTTGTAAAAGCTCTCTGCTCTGCAAACAGAACTGGAAGGTTGGTGTAATAAACCTGGTAAATAGTATTTCATATTGGACCTACCACTGGTATTACCATAGCAAATAATAAAGAACTTCGTTTCATAGAAGCCATCACATCCTGTTTATCTTCCTGCTCAACTATTTATAGATTACAATCTTCCCCTTGCAAAACTGGCAAAGTGAACATTCAAACAAAGATCATCTCAACTGCCAGTCTTGCTCAGTGTCAACAGGGACTTGTAAAGAGAGAATGTTCAAGGACCAGAAAATTCCTGAAATGTTATTCAATACTTTGGCTAAGCAAACAAATCAATTCTGTCAGTATCAACTGACCACTTTCACAGAGCCCAGGAGCAGGACCACCATGAGACTTTATGTTAGAAAAGGTCCCCCTCATTCAGAACTCTGTATGGGTATAGAGTAGGAGATCAATCCCTAAAACCAGAAACATTATCTGGAACATTTCAACTAAATGAAGTTGGATCAAACCACAGAGAACTTGGTTTCACCTGTGGTTTTATTATGAAAAGATATATGTTCTAGATTACTAAATTCAGATAGATGAGAGAGACAGAGACCCAAAATAAAGACAGTACCCATTTAAAATTCCAACTGTAAATATAGCTGTCTCAAAACAGAGAAAGCTCCATTTCATGAGTACTTGCAAAAGACCTGGAATGAAAATCAACTCTAAAGCTTCAAAAGTTGTCCAAAGTGCAATAGTTGTCACCTTCTCCATCAAAAGTCTTAATGTATTTCTTCAAACAAACGTTAAAATTACTTGATTAGAGAATTTGACCTTATTTCCTTGCAATTAATAGCCAGGCATTACCACCTTCTGGGGCAAGAGCAGAGCAAGTGTAATTACGGGATGCCCTGGACTGAGTATTTTAGGACTTGCTCTGGGGTCATGCACAATGTCACTGTCAGGACACTGCACACACAGAACACACACGGTTCATGCTGCTTGTAGCACAATGCTTCACGTGATAATCCTTGTCCTTTAGATTATCCAGCTGAGAAACAGAGAGGACACATCCCCACAACCACGGCCTCAGCTTCGTACCAAGAGCAAACTGTCAGTATGGTCAAATTATGTGAGGCCGTTTGCAGAGCAAGCCACAGGAGGTAGCTCGTAATGTGCATGAAAGAGAATGGAAAAATGAAACTGAGGTCACAAACACAGTGTACCCATTCTAATTTTAGATTTAAACAGTAAAATATATCTTGCTAAATGTCCCCTTAAGAGCAAGAAAGTCACATAATCCCATCTCACTGCTACAGGGTGTTTTCCTCAAAATCAGCAAATTGTTTATGTGAAATCCAGGAAAGCTGTTCCTATCCTTTGTTTTTGAATGTGTGAGATCAGAGGAATCCCTGCACCATAGGTCTGAAAGATACAGCCTCTCCTACAGACAGACAAACTCGAAGTAGGCTCCACTAATGGAACACATCACAAACCCATCACAGGAGCTGGAGAGCCCTTCCCAATATTTGATCCCCAAAGCGTGTCCGCTCAAGACTGACATCTCACTGAAATCACTGCAGAGAAGAACCAGTGACTCTCAAAGCCTACCACTCTAAGTGATCCCCTTGGATTTATTTATAAAGGAGGAGGGAAGGGGTGAGGTCTGTTAGCTTTTCCTCATGATTAAATACTGGGTAATCCTTATGCATACGTTGCCTGGGATATCCAGTTTTACAAAGCAGCTGCAGACCTTTAGGATGGTGCTGCAAGGCAGAAGGTCCATTTTTTTTCAGGCAAAAGAAGAGAAGGGGCTGGAGTTAGGAGGAATATCAACCATCTCCTAAATGGAGAATGGAAAAAGGCACAGCAAGTGGGCACTCTGTCTCCATTTTCCCACTCACAGTAAGTTGGATGAATTAAATATTTTCAGAGCTTGGGGGTATTGGCATTTTCAACCACAAAATGTTCCTCCAAAATAAGTTAGCACTAGAAGTGCTCATCACTTTCATCTCTATCTCACAGTTTCAAATCTCCAATAATTAGAAATTGCCTCAGGCAGTAAGAGTCACAAGCCTTTTTTTTTTTTTGGGTCAGCTGGGGCACGGGAGCATTGGAATCTGGATGCTTACAAAACAAACACTTTTTCATTTCAGCTGTGTCTAACTGGTGAAACATCTAAATCAGGTAATTTAAACCTAAATCTTTTGGCAGCTCAGACAGAGCAGCAAGTATCCACTTCTCAGCAGACCTTTGATTCCAAATCACTGTGGTTAGTCTACTGTAATTTCAGCCAGGACTGCTTAGGTATTTTGCAAGCATAATTTAAAAATGCAGGCGCAGTTCAAAATTTATGAGATTAGAAGCTGAGGACAAGATTCCTCTCCCAGTTACATTAACATGGAATATTACAGCTGACAAGAGAACTGGGCTGAGGGACACAAACCCAGAAACAGGAGGCAGGGACACTGCAGAACTGGGCACAAAAAAATTAAAGACAAAGCCAGTCTTTAAATACGTAAGGATTTCAGTAGAATTTAGAATTCTAATTCTTTAATTCTCAATAATTTGAAACTCAATTTAAGAAGTGAAATCAGAGGCAAAATAGCTTCTCTGACCCTCTCTACAAAGCTAATTCACAATGCAATTTCCTGTAACAAACCCTGTAATGACCCTTCCCCCTGGGGAGGAGCTGGATGCTGCTACATCCAGGCAACTCAGATCCTCAGTGAGGAGGATCCTAAAAGGGGAGCTGCTGCACCTCTGCAGTTACTCTAGTGTGCTGCTGGAGGTTGTGAACCAGCAATTTCCAGCTGATCAGGTTCTGCTCTGAGTCTGCAGCTCCCCCACCATGAGCTCTGTGAGGCAGTCAGGAATGCCATGGGAATGCCTTGGCCCTGCCGAAATGCTGCTGACTGGCACCATGGAAAAGACCAACAATATCCCATGGAGGTGTCTGAGGACAGAGTTTGGCCCTTTGAACTGAAGAGACACAACACCACTGTTGCTCATGGTTTGTTCTGCTGGCACTCCAAGGTCCAAGCATTATGTCCACATGGCAGCAACTGCAAGTGGTCAAGCAAGGATGAGCCTGCAATATCCCCACTCTAACTGGAAATGGGATGCAACATACTGGAAGGGAGGAATGGGAAGGCAAAATGGGAGGAACAGCAGTATGTGACACAGTTGCACACTGGAATCCTTTTACATTATTCCATGTCCTTTTGAATGTCTCCTAAAATAAGTGAAATCAGCCATTCCCAAGGCCTGGTCCATGCCCATCATTAAATCAGGAACAGCAACTCATGTCTTTCATAAATAAAAACCTTGCATTTATTCACAGAGTGGCTAAGAAACCCCAATCCTCTGATACCTTCTCTCCACTGGCATTTCAAAGGCTGCAAGTGCCTGGAGCCAGACTGCTTGCTTATCTTGGAGCCACACACCTCCTGATAAGGAGGAGTACAAGTTACTCACAGTGGTTCAGTTGACTGGAGGAAGTCAGTAAGGGAACGGCTTACCAAGCCACTTATTTCATGAAAGGAATTTTCTTTCAATCCTCCTTGAAGTTTTTTTTTTTCTTTTACAAAACTAAAAGCTTTTTGGAGAAGCTGCATATTCTCTAAGTCTCCACACCGAAGATCTGAAAGCTTTCTTCCCAAATCAGAAATGGCAAAAGTACAAAATTTAACACGTCACCCTGAATTTGTGGAGGGTGTTGTAACCTCTTTCCACAGTCATTTGGTGTTATCTGGTATCTTTCTTACTTAGGGAAGGGATATCCTTAGAGGCCCAAAATTCCTCTTCTGATAATCATTAACAACTCTCTTTATTGTTTGAAATTAACATGTTCATTCCAAATTAGTTTTGCATAACAATCTGACTCACCCTCTGTTCCAGAGCAGAGAATTCTTTTGATAGGAAAATGGTAAACTTCTAACTTATTAACATTGATCATAATGAAAAAAGGGACACTGGTTGTGTCAGGTAATTGTTTAATGCTGCATTAATGTCACTGCAAAATGATGGAAGGATAAAACTCATTTCAAGCTCAGATTTACTAAACCATTTAAATACCTTTAAAAGCATATTGTGCTTGCACTGATGCCCAGCACCAGCACCACCTACTTTTAATCTAAGGTAGAGTTTTAAGACCTTTTTTTTATCTTTACCCAGAATCGCATGGTAAAATGGTCCAGGAGTGGGAAGGAGGTTCCCTGGATACTACCTAGAAGTTGTGTATTTTGTTACCTGTAATTTATGGCTACTCGACTGACTACCCCCAGCACAAACCAAAATGATGCTGCTTTAGGTCTCATCTGAAGGCAGGCAAACAGAAATCAGAGGTTGAGTGATAGAAACCTTTTCTATTATGGCACTCTCAAATACTGCAAGTGACTGTAAACCTCAACCTTTGCCTTAATTTTCTGGACTTCTTCTTGTCTATCTTGAAAGATATTTTTATGAGAAGAGAAAGTCTACAGAAAGCCACATCTACAGCTCATACTGGCTCACCTTGAACACATGGAATGCTTCAAACTGAATGTTGGGGCTTTTATCTCGCAGCAAGTTCATCATCAGCTTCAGGTTCTCTGGTTTGCTGATGTATTTTGTCATGATGGCAAAGTTGTGTCGGTCCAGAATCAGCTCACCCAGAAGCTGTAAGCAAAATTAGAAAAATAATGCTCATCTTCTAAATACTACAGAGGGGCTGGTGTGAGTAGCTGAGACAAAAGCAAGTGTAGACAAAGACACCCTCATTTCATTGCCATGTTACATTCACATCCCCCCTCTGCTTCCATGTGCAGGCCATGTCACACTTGGTGCCCCAGACAGAGACTGCCACCTTACTGCCAAGCTCATTGTAACCCATGTCCTGAAACAAAGCACAGATCTGAGCTCAGAGGAGAAGTGACAGCACTCGTCCCATAGAAATGGCCCAGTGCTTCCCCAGAGGAAAGAAAAGACACAATGAGTTCCTGTGCTTTTCAGGAAGAGCATCACAAGCCCTTAGTTCTTCTGTTGATAGAAAAATGGCTGCTCTATTGCCCTACATGCACCTTGATATTCTGCATAACACAGAGTACAAATTTAGGAGGAAAGTGCTGAGAGATTTTACCTTCAAAGATTGTCTCTTTGTTACATAATTCTCAGAATGAAGGAGTTTTTCATAGTCCTCAAAGATCTAGAGTAACAAGAAAACACAAATGCATCAGATTCATGTCCATCCTTTCTTCTCTTGGTCCTTCTCACCCCAGAGGAGCAGCAGAGGCTGCAGTAGTGCCATCCTCTAACACTTCACTGCAATGCCAGGCCCAGCTCTTGTGGGCTCTTGGCTGGTTATCACACAGTGAATTAACTAATGCCCAGGAACCCTCCTCTTCCAAGTGCTGCAGAAGGGGAATACCACATATGGACTGGATGTAACAGGGGCTGGTGTGAGCCAACTGGGACAGAAGTAAGCCAGTGCCTGGACAGCCTTCTCTTACAGAAGGGTGACTCTGCTGCCAGGACATGTGGGTCCAGCACATAATGTCCACTCACTCATATCGTGGTCATGCCTGGCTGTGTGACTCAGTGCAACACCCCAAAATGGTGATGGGGCATCCCAAATGCTGCTTTTGTGAGGTGCCACCTCGCCTGCCTTCAGCACCATCACTTATTAAACCTCTTTGCCCAGCAAGGGTCACTAGCAGCAAAGTGTGTGCTGGATTTTGCAGGGATGGATCAAGGGGATCTCATGGTCAGGAAGACTGAGAGACAAGGCTGCAATATGTTCAGACTACCTACCAAACAAGCAGGAAAAATCAACATTGCTGTCCAGTAGTCACCAAAAAAAAAAACAAAAAACAAAAAACCAAACCAACTTGCTTAGGCAATTGATACTCAAAAATGTAAAATGTCAGATAAATGTAGAATGGGGACTGTTCCAGTGCAGTGCTCTAGTATTAAGAGAAAAGATTAGCAGAGACACTTATTTTGCTCCAGCTAAGCTGCATTAGTGACTCAGCAATAATAAGCCTGCTCTTTATTTAATCTTCATGGTAACCAGAATGAAAGAAATGTGTCTTTTCATTTTGGCAGTGAAATAAAGAATACCTCAGGTAACAGAAAAACATGACCCACAGTCTACTTCCGTGATCAGTACCAATCCAGTTTTAGTTGAATCCAATGGAATTTTTCTGACCCACATTTGGTCCAAAAGGGAGCCAAAAAACTGAAGTGAAAAATAGCAGCTAACCAAGGAACTAATTGCCTTAGGAAGATAATAGTACTCAGACCTCAGTCCCTCATTCAGGTACATGTAATTTCCAGTAATGCTAAAACTTGTTTCAGTAACTCTTCTGTCCCAAAGTAGAGTAAATAACTCTGGTATGGCCCTGTCGGTGCTGGGGTATCACAAAACTGTTTAAAACCATGCACAGGTTTTCTCCCACCATCTGTTTGCATGCAAAGTTTCAGTTCCATGCACACTTGAGGAGATTTGATGCACACAGTGAGGAATAAAACTTGCTCTTAACCTCTGAGTTCTCCTGAGACCTTGGCTGTGTCCCCAGCTGTGTGCAGAGGGGACATCTGCATTTCTCATGCCAGGTGTGGATCCTGCTCCAGTACAAAGCAGTGTTTGGTTTTGCAGTTCTGCATGAGGAGTTTATGCAGAGCACGAAACACCCTGTGCACTTTTTTTTTCAGCCAAGCATAAATAGATTTTTTTAAAAGACTTTCAGCATTGATACTTACTACATCATAATTTTGTTCCAGAAATTCTGCCACCAACAATTTGTGTCGCGTTAGCAGGTCCTGGGGAAGAACAGAGAAAGGTTACCTGAGAGAGAATGTCCCTGCATTCTCAAATGCATTTCAACAGTTTTGACCAGAAAGCATTTACAAGATGATTTCTATAGACAACACTGCATTCATTAAGTGGTTAGTAGGACTTTAGGGAGAACTCAGTTAATGTAATGCTAACAGAATCAAGACAGACCTATTCTAATACTCTTTATTGCTGTTTCCCTCCCACTTTTTCTCGTTGTTGATATGTCATAGTGCACAGTACTCACATTAAACAGGGATGGGCAAAAGGAAGAAAGAAGATTAACCCTTTATGGAGGATGAGCTCTGGTCTCCAAGCCAAAAGTGACACACATGCTACCCCAGAGCTGGGGATGATGCTAAGCCTGAACTGCTATTGCTCATTTCCAAGAATACAAGGAAAACTCAAATTCAAACACTGTATATACACGTAGATATTTAATAATGAAATCTAAGCACCAACTTAAGCTAAGCCATCCACCTCCCTACACCTCCACTCCCTTCCCCAGAAGGAGTCTCAGGTAAGTGGGATGAGTCTCTTCTGTAGAGCTTTTTCTGCCCAGGGTTGACTTTCTGGCACAAAGCAGCAGCAGACCTTCCAGACAGCTGGACAGACTGCCTCCCATTCCAGAAGGCTAACTAATTCAAATTTAAATTAATAGAACCTCTCCCACAGAATGGTGATGCTGGTGCTCAGTGACAGAGATGCAAATGTTCAGCTCCAGGAGAAACTGTGTCTTTTTACTGGATGAATAGCTATGAAATGAGTGGCCAGTGTGAGGCATTTAAGTATGATTTTTATCTTTTAAAATACAACATTGATCACAATAAATGCCTGATGAAGTCCATTCAAATTGCTATTTTTCAGTGGATCAAGTTAGCATTTTTCTGCTCTTTTTTATAATCTTTTTCTTGGTTTCCCTACCCAGGCAGAGACTGAAGCTGATGAGGAGCTCAAGCAGATGCACAGACACATCCTCACAAATAAAAGAAATCCTTTACATACTAATCCTTTAATTTATTTTTGCCATCAATTATAAGAGGAAAGCAGAGCACTACAAAATCCAGTGCCTGTTTTAAGTACATCCCTTCGTTTAGCAGGACTGCAGTGACAGCAGTTTTAAAGGCTGAGTGAAACACATGATTCAGGAGCTTTTATGCAGGGCACTTGGAAGCAAGTACAAGTCCTTCAATGGGGGGCACAAATGAAATATAATCCAAAATGAGTCTTTCATAGGAAATGACAAGGAAGCATGGAGCTGCAGCATTCAGCCAGCACATTCCAACTGCTGCTTGCACCCTCCACAGCTTATACCTTGAAATACAAGCCATTTTCCTCTGCATTTTTAACAGCTCTGTCTCCTCTCTGCAGTGCACCTGGATAACTTTAATTAAGAAGTACATCTTCAGATCATAATTCCAGTGCTTTCCTACTATAAATATCCTCAGACTTTAAAGCACATTTAATTAAGCCCTCCTCTGGTGCATAGACTGTCCAAGGCTTTCAGCTCTGAACCAGACACCACGGTGGCAACTGCAAACCCAACATGGGGACACCAGAAACGAAAACGTGAGTTCAGTAATCCAGGAGCAAACAATCACAGCACTTATTTTCCAGTATTAGAAATGAGCTAGCTCCATATTTCAGTCACTTCCACATCACTTCTTGCTGTTCCAGCTATTCAGAGTAACAGACAAACAGGAGATGAAATGAGCAGCTGGTTTCTTTCCAGAACGGACCGTGTATCAGGTGCTAAGAGGCAATTTTAAAAAAACCTAAAAATGCTGTTTATACATTTCCCCCACGCATTTTAAAAGGTGAATTCTGTCCTTTGTCTGAGGATGAACTGCCCTCATACTCCTCTCTTTCCAGTGCATGTGAGGATGTAGAATCCTATTTTTACATCCTGCTAAAAATACACTCAGTTCACAGGGGACAGAAGTACATTCTACAGCTGTAGATCTATGAACAACATCAATCTCTCTTCTTTTTGGGAGGGTTGTAGCAGTCTGCAGTCCCTGCCACTGCTTAATTGACCCTTATCCCCATCCTGCCTCCTGGCTGGGGTGAAGACTGTCCATCACCACAACACACTCTGCTGTCCTGCTTAAGCAGGACCTGGGGAGAAGATGCAATTCTCTTCTGTCAAGCTGGGAACTGAGTCCAGGAGCACTTTTTCTGACCAGAAACAAATATTCTTCTGAGCATAGAGTAAAATGCCAGAAACAGAAGATTTAAATACCTCAGTTATGTTGCATTTTTATACCTTGTCTATGTTTCTGTGCTACTTTGAATTTCATAACCTTTACCTAATGGACATCACAACAGTGAAGCTTAAAATAAGGGAAAGATGCTGCAATTGATTAAGGGGTGATTTGAATTGCTAATCCTGCTCAAGTCATTACTGAAGAATGCAACATTATCTCCATTATGCAAATCTTTATCCCATTCAGTAGGTTAGTAAACACCAATAAAAAGCCAGGCTTCAGTGTATGTAGAATCACTGAGCTGAGCTCTAACATTCCTTACAATTACTCCTGAGGTCTATCTAATCATGTTTCTAATTAGCTTTGAAAGGGAAGAACAAACAATGTGTTTCTATGACAGCAGGGAGCTCAGTGATAGAAGAAAAAAAGGAGTTGGATCTATATTTAGAAGAGTCTTTAACTAAAGAGATTTTCCCTCAGCTTTCTTAAACTATTTTCAGAAATCAATTAATCTTCCCTGTATGTGAAGTTCACAGGCATCACATTTATTTTGGTTTTTTTGCTCAGAGACTGTACTAGCACCTGGTAGGAAGGATGATGGTCACATACAAAGTCCAAGAAATTTGGCATCTTCGCCCAACCTCATTTTTAATACAACACAAACTCTACACAGTACACTCTACTCTACACTCTTCAGAGCCTATGCAGTGCTTCCACTTACTTAGCTTTTAGCACTGCAGTCCTTACACTGAACCATGGGTCACAAAATTAAGACTATGAATACACTGTAAAATAATCAGCAGGCTTGGCATTAATCTATACTTGACTGCTGAGCTCAGAAGGGACAGCAAAAATGACCAGGATTTCAAATGCTAGTTTTAAATGATGCCTTCTATTCACTCGTGTGGTCATGAAGAGCAGTGGGTTTGTCATGGGGAAAGGTAGGGAGAGAAAAAGGTTATGCATTTTACAAGAACTCTAGGTAATACATGATTAATTTGAGTTTTAAATGGTAGCATAAAAGAATGTGAGTTATCAAGGTGAAGAGTGTTAATTAAATACAGATTTTCATTTCTCTAAATATTCTTTGCAGACTTTATCTCTGTTGTGAATCCTGCCACAATCAGACCAAGGGTTCATTAATTGTATCCTTTACTGAACAATAAAAAAGCCACCCAGTTCAAAGAAACACAGTGCTCAGTGATGGCTTCTGATGGAGTGTTGCTTTTGACACAAAATGCATGTACTGAATAATTTACCTTGAATGTAGCAAAGGCATCAGAAGCAATATCAAATGTTGACATTTCCACATATTTAAAAAAGTCTCTGAACTGTTCTGAAAATAGTATGATTTTGGCCAAGGGTTCATGGCGGATGCACTCTCTCAGCATAATTCCACAACGTAAGGCAATATTTGGGGATTCATATCTGGAGAATGAAGAGAAACAGAAAACATCAAAACATAGAAGAAAGAAGATAAACAGGCACCTTTCTAGCAACAGGGAGCTTTGTAGCACAGGGAACACGTGCCAGGAGGGACACCACGCACTGAGGGCAGCTCCCAGCCACAGTGCTGTACCCAGCTGCAGGACCTCATCCCAAAGCTCAGGAGCAGACACAGACAAGGCTGCCAGGGTTTTTCATTGCAAACCTCTCTCTTCCCAAGCCAAAACACATTTCGGTGTAAATTTGCACTACACCCCCTCTCTGTGGAAAGACCGTGGGGAGTGTGCAACATTTCAACAGAAATCCTTCACCCTTTTGGGTTTGTGAGAAAGCACAGTCTGTACAATATAATAACCTCCCTTTTCAGATTTAATTCTGAGCTCCTCAGTTTATCCAAGAAAACTGCAACACCTCATGACCATCCATCACCTCCCACTCCTCTTCTAGAGGACATCACTCTGGAGTATGAATGAGGAAGGTAGGAAGAGTCTCTCCAGGCAGTCTGCACAGGATTCAGTTTTCTGTAGCTCTGAAATTTATTTTTTTTCTTCAGTTTAGGAGGAGTTCTGCTCAATGCCTCTTCTGCAGAGGCTCTGGCTGTGTTAGGACACAAGCACCCATTCCTCAGGTTACAATCCTGTTATGGCACATGAGGCACTGCAATAGCCAGGAGCCAGCACACGTCTCGCCCTTGGAGAGGAAGGAAGGGAGGGAGGGGGGAGGAAATTCAGATCATCTTCAATTTCTATTAAGTCTTGATTTCTTTAAAGCTGAAATTAATCTGAAACAAAACTGTTAGAAACACATTAAAAAACAAAAAGGATGAAATCCAACAGTCAAGAAGGATTTAAAATTAATTTTTTCCAGCAGTCTGCCAGAAATCATGTGAAAGTGGTGAAGTCCAAGGGGACAGAAAGCACTCTCTGTTTCAATAAACTGGTTATACTATATCAGAACTGTGTACTATCACCCAGAGCTTATCAGCATCATTTTTCCTTTGCACAATTAATTCCTATCACTAGGCCAAAAGAAATACAATTAAAAAAAAAAAAAAAGGAAGAAAAACACAAAATGCCATCTGTGCTGTAAGTGAGTGGGCCCTCAAATTTACCCCTAGCATGCAGTTTAAAAGAACAGTTGTGTTCTGCAAGCATACCAGAGCTGCATACTTCAACCTGCTGTCAACAATAGTTGGCTTAATGAAAATGGATTGCTATTCCAAACAGGCAAATGAAGCTTCCCACCCTCAAGGAAATGCAGGCACTCAAGCCCCTATTTGTTTTGGTTTGGGGAAGCACTTGCAAACTTGAATTTCTAACTTCAGACAGCAGAAATTCACTGATGTTTCCCATTGAGGCATCAGGTCCATTAACAGGAATACTAATTTTTAAGGAAAATGCGGCAGAGCTGCTCCTAGGAGTGCAGCCAGGAAAATATTTAATAGTTGGCTAATGAATATTTTGGTTGGAATAAAAGCAAATTACATTGTTTCCAGCACAATAACTTTTAAAAACATTAAGTATCAACAGAATCATTCTTAGTCAAATGCTCCATTATCTGAAGTGGGTTATGGACCTTTGGCTGTTCACACAAACGAGGGAAGTTGGGTTTGGTGCCTGGAATAAGCCTGGAAGAAGTTTACAGGCTGCCCAGTCATAGCTAGCATGTCCTTTGCACCCACACTTACATGCAAAGCCAGCAGGCAGGAATGATAGAAATGTGATTCAAAATCACTTCTAATGAGCAATTAGTGCTCTATGCTGATGTATTTCCACAGCAGAAAAAAAATACTGAGTCCTTCTCTGTTTGGATGAACTTACAACCTAAAGAAACCCCCACACAGTGAATACTGGAGAGAACTAGAAAATGAAACAATGGACTTGAAGTATTTCAGAACACTTATTGTGAAGTTTGAAAGAGGCAAGACTGAGAGCAGAAATGTATTTCTGTGTAAAGGGAATCATTCTTCCATGGTTGCTGCAGAAGATGGTACAAGGTGAGGAGCACAGGCAAGAGATTTGAAAGGCATCGAGCCTGGCAGACACAAGGTCTTACCCAGATGTATTCTGATCTGACTTTACATTACCTGTATAGACTGAGTTTATCTTTGGATAAACTCAAGGGGAACTCTACAACCTCAGCCAATATACCATTAAAGCTTTAACTGAGCTGTGATATGAAGAGGTCATCACAAGACAGGCTGGGGCAGTGTCTAGGGTAGAGATAGCATGTGGCATGAGATATATCTCTATAGATATAAATTCATAAAGAAGCTTCTGAATTTGTCACTTGAGACAAACAATGCTATAAACTAAGTCCTCAACAGTCACTGTCCTAGAGGGAAAATATTTTAAATTACAAAGAACAAAGTTATTTCTGGCCTAATGCAATAGGCTGACACCAGAGCAAAAAATTGGCCCAAATACAACTGGTTCTCTATGTACACCAAATACTGTACTCATCTGAAATCCTACACACAAAGCCTGCACACAGAAAATAAGATGCTATTAAAGCAAGTGCAAAGAAACCCTTAAAGCAAGTGCAGCAGCAAAGTCAAATAACCTACAGAAATGAAAGAAAGAAAAAAAAAGTGAACTATGTGCTGTGTGTTTTCTGAAGCTGAGAAGCTGGAAGGAAGCAGTCAACAAGTAAAATGAAGCCTAAAAGGTAGGAACTGTTGTCTCAAGTTGGCAGTTCCACTGGAGTGTGAGACAGGAAACACTGGGCGGGAGCTCTGTTTGAAGATCCTTCCCACCCAACAGAGCTCACATTAAGCCACAAAAAAAGGAACCTTTTGCTTTTGGGGACTGACACGGGGCAGAGGAAATTTTGCATCCAATGGAAGTACCACAGTGACAATAGTCTTGGGGCATTTCTTGTATAGTCATGGTAGGGGTGATTTTTTTTCTCTCCAGGTAATGTTGTGATGTCATGTAACAAACACAGAGTGGCACAAGTCAGCCAAACCCACTTTCCTTTAGCAGAGTTTGATTTCCTCTATTTGCAATAGCATTATATAAATATATATCTATATAGTATAAATTATATCATTCATTCAGCATTAAATAAATAAGAAAACATGTCCTCAAATCACATTTTTATATGGCGGTGTCTAACATGAGGTGCTTGTTTCCCAGTCCTGCAGCTGACTGCACACACACACCCCACGCTGTGGGCACGCAGCAATCTGTGTGTTCAGGGCCCTGCCCTGGCTGCAGGCACAGATTTTAGGTCTCATTTTCAGACAGCCCCAGCAGCAGGAAACAGGCAGGGAAGGAATCATCATGTCTGACATCATTGCCCTGTTCTGCAGCAGCTGCTCAGGCTGGGCAGGACTGACTCTGGGCTTCTACTGATGGATTCAACTGCACTTTTTAACAAGACATTCCAGAAATGGCAATTCTGAGCTGCAGAAGACTAGTCAAGACATCATGAACAAGGAGCCTGAGGACCACAGACACGCTGCTGCATGCAGCAAGATTCTCAAAAAAAAGCATCTAAGTGATGCTATTTAAATTCATCCACCAGCTCAGGTCACTTACTGTAAAATGTCTGTCAGAAGCATATATGCATAAAAACTTTACTATCATCTTAATATTCTTGGTTGCTACAGATGCCAAAGAAAATCTGGGACACAATCCAAAAATGTTTTTTATCTTTAAATAAATCCCAGACATATGGTAGTGATACATGTTCAGTGTGCAAGATCAAAATGAGTGAAAAACTGAAAAAGCAAAGACAGAGAAAAGGGAAGAAAATTATTGTATATACATAGGAAATTAAAAACAGTTTGCAATAATGATGGAGAGAATTATCATCACTGTCCTGACGTTCAAAAGACCAAAACCAAAAATTAATACTGAAAGTTGTGGGGTTAATTACAGAAAGAATTTAAAGTTGAAGTTCACTTGTGGCCACAAGCATTGGAGAAGTCTGTCCCACAGGCACAACTACTCTTTTAATGCATTTTTGCTTCTCTCTGTTCTACCACTCAGTGCTCCAGTTTGACTCTAGTTACTTACAGACACCACTGCTGGTCACTCCTGCAATGCAAAAAGGTCTAAATGAACCTGAGCAGTCACCAACAATGCTACACAAGAGTTCATGGTGAGAAATGAAGTAACATCACATGGGGTGCAGTCAAAAACAACCAGCACATAATTATTTCAACATGAAGTTGAAGTTGGTGAAGAAATAACAGCCAAGTGAAATAATCTGATCATTAAAAAGTATAGAGTTCCATAGAAAGTCAATATGAAAAAAATAAAGTAAGAAAGCTGGAACAAAATCTGAAAATCCTTTTTATTTCAAACTAAAAGTGAGAAAGTAGATCAACTGCAATGCCAGCATGTTCCAGGCAGTGCTCTTTAATGAAACTCAAATTAAAGCACCTACCCTTTTAGAAGCATGAATAGGATATGTGGATGGGCACTAATGTATTCCACAGTAGGGCTGCGTGTGCCAATTTGTCTTCTCAAGATGTTGTTGAATATCTGGGAAACATCCTTTTTGCCCTGTTAAAGAAGCAAAATACATCTTTGCTTAGAAAAACATGAGCAAGCAAACATTTACTATAACATTGATTTAAAGTACAAATGAAACTGAAATCAGAACAGGTCAGCCTCTTTTTTTTTCTCCAGTCTCTGCCTCATATTTGCTGTTTCTCCAATGCCACAAGAAGGCTTCCTCCTTCCGGTGGCCCCCGACTTCCCCACTCCCATTTGCACCTTTTTTTCCCTAAATGAAGATGTGCATGCCTCTTACACTGCCACCCAAGTCCCTGGCTATTTCAAACAGCAACACTAAAGCACCATAAAAGCAATCCACTACCCTGAGCCAAGCCTGCTGTTGCTGTGTGTGCTGTTACTCCTGTAGCCTCCAAATGTGAGTGACAGAGCTGGTACCAAACCACTGCCACACTGCCTACACTTAAAAAGCTAAAGCTTTTTATCAGTCCAGTGCAAACAACTCCAAGTGTGATTACATTTCTGAAAATCAGGGTTCAATTTAAACTGTGCCCATTATTTACCATGGAAAATGAAATAACTGCTACCTATAAAACGGCTGCATCATGTACATGTCTCTGCTTTAATCAAAACTAAAGTGCTTCTCTCTGTCCTATGTTGTGCTGTAGGCACCTATCTACACAATCAGTCTGTCTTCAAATGCTTCCCTGTGCAAACAGCTTTCCAGAAGGTCTTTCCAAATCATGTTCTGTTCAGTCAGAGGGCTCACCAACACATCTTGCATTAGAAATCCACATCCTCCCCCGCCACTTTCTCCCCTGGCACAGCAAACAAATTGATGTGAAGTTAAGGGAGGTGAGAGATGGCTGCACTAAGGACCAGTAACCAAGGCACTGAGTCAACAGCAGGTCACTATGCACAGGGCAAGCTAAAGCAAAAGGTCACTTATAATCTGTACATGCTGATTGATCTGTCTTGGGAGGACAAACATTCCTTGGCAGAGAAATTATTGAATGTTTGAAGCCAAGGAGCAGATAGTTTCACACGGAGGAAAATTCCCTGGTTTCACCTCTACAAATAAATCAGTGCTGAGGAACACAAAATATTCTGCCTTCCTACTTGTTCCAGCCCAGCTGGCTTGGAGACTTGGAGACTCTGGGAATTAAACAGGAGAATCAAATCAGTCCATCTGCCGTTGTCTGCAACACTTTTTTTGACCCTTGGACATAATTTCAAATAGGCTAATTCTGTACAAAGTCATCCCATTCTCCCCTATCTTTACAACACCCATATCATATGCCTGGAATCCTGTGATCCCCACGGGCTTCAGCAGTTACTCCAAGATGAAAACAATTCAGACAGAGAAGAGCTGTTGAAAGGGTGAGGTAAAGATGGCCAGAAATTAAGTGATCCTCTCTGCTATGCTGAATTTTATATTAGTTACTTAATACTGTGTGCATTGCAGCACAAAATCCATGAGCAGAGAGGGGATAGATACAGATATATAGAGATCTAGATATGTGTATCCAATTATAGCTGATTTTCTAGAGATCAATGATAGTGAAAGCCAGAGTTGATCTCCATGGGTTCTCCAGGAGGGAATGAAGGCAAATAGAAAGGAACTATGACAAATTTCCCTGACATACACTAAAATTGTAGGAGTACTTTTGAAACACTCCTTACTTGGACCTGCAATTGAATTTTACCTTATAATGAAATACATATGGCCACTGAAGCACAAGATAAGGCAGCATGAAGAGAAAGTGTCTAGACAAGAACAAAAAAAACCTGCCAAGGATGTATTATATAAATAAAAAATTGTATAATACCTATACCATAATTTAGCCCCTGTTTCAAGTCAAAGTAGGGGAAAGATTATAAAATCACCAATCCTGGGCTTGTAGTAATTTACTGCCTATTTTTGGGGCTTTACAGTTTGTGAACCTTTAGGCTCACACACAATAACATCTACATTTTTAGTTGACTTCTGCTGTTTGCACATTTGCCTCAGTTCTTTAAAGTTCAAAAATAAATTTCATATTTTAACTTTCTGAAAAGCCAGTCTGATCTTGATTCTGAGCTCCCGCCCAAACCTGACTTTAATGCTTCAAAACAATGTCATCACTGAAATTATATCTCATTTGTTGAGTGGCAGAAGCAATAAACCTGTGTCTTCTATGGATGTGTGATGGAAGTCTCCCCTACTCTGTCTTGGAAAACACATCTTCAAAGGGAAGTTCAGCTGGGAAAAACTGAGATCAAAGTGGGCAGCAGGGTTGGTGAGGAGGACACAGGGAGTCAGGACAAAGCAAAGCAACATTATTGCCTTCAGAAATCAGATTTTCAGTAGTCTATGATTTGCTTTTTACCTTTACATATGGATAAAAAAATTAACTGGCATGTTACAGTGCAATGAAATTGTTTGTTCAATGAAGAAACTTAAATACCAGCTGTAGCCACCAATATAACAAAATGGAAACAGAAAAGTTGATAAACTGGAAAAGTCAGTGGGAATACATGAAGACAAAGCAACACATGCTCCTACTATCCTCTAGTGATGTTTGGTTTTTAGTGTTTTGTCCAAAAAACATGTATAACAGCTTGGCTAAATGATTGGAAAGCTTTTGCAATTAATAAAAAATATATTTTGCAATAAGAATTATGAGAATCATTTGTAATAACAGCAATTCAACAGCAGATTAGGTATTTCATCCAGGGCTTGCTTTTAAAGACTCTATGTTCAATATGTTGATACAGAACTTTTTTTCTGGCAAAAGCAATACAAACTGTCGTGTAACTAAAAAAATGCAAAGTGTCCCTTCTGTGCTTACAGTATCTTCTCCTCCCCTCTTCTCCATTTCTCTTAAAGGATTTTTAAGGGTTTGGGTTGTTGGGGTTTGAGTATTTTTGTAATTAGACATTTAACAGTAACCAGAGGAGGCACAGAGAAGACAAAGCATTAAAAAAACCCTCCTGAACTTAAGACCCAAGCAAGAGTGAGAGAATTCCACTAAAAAATTTCAAAAATTGATGCATTCAATTTTCAAAAATTAACACAAAATAAATAAATCAGTCCTTGATCCTGGATTTACTAGTGGTATGAGGTGGAGTGAGAAAAATGAAACATAAATCACCCATTTTCCTCCCTTTCATTCATTTACAAAACAGAAAGAAAATAACTTCTACACACGACTCCCACAAAAAGTGTCTCTGAGAGCATCAGATCTCTTTGAGAAACTGACTTTTCTCTCCAGCAGCTGCCTGTACCTTGGGTACTGCTCCTGTTCCAGACCTCAGCGGTGGAGGTTTGCCTCCTGGGCGCTGGGGATTTCCCGCTGGTGGTCGGACACTTGTGAGGAATCACCAGCCCAGGAGCCACAGAAATCATGGAACTCATAACAGCAGCCCCTGGGGCACTATCCCAGCTGACTGCAAACCACAAGAATGACAATGACCTGACAGTGACAGAGTTTATTCCCATCTCTACCAGTCAACAGTAAATTAACAGGATTGATATTTATCCTGAATTACTGCAATCTTTGCTACTATAACTCTTCTTCTCCTTACTTACAAGCAAGTGTAGTTGTCATAGCAGTTGTTTACTAGGTTTTTGGTTTAACAACAAAGCTGGCAAGAAGTTCCACAGAATATATAATTTTATATTTACATCTATAAAATTAAATAATATGTATACATATACATTCATATTAATCTTTCTACCTTTCTATTAATCTATCTTTCTATTAATCTTTCTAATTTCTGAAAAAAATGTTACATTCCTTTATTCTTTTAATCTAAACAATTAAGTGGGAGACACCCAAATTACCTTGTGACCTGCTGTCTGTTTTTAACATGTTTTTCAATTCCTTTCCCCTCAACTAAACCATTTTAATTCTTTCAGTCTTTGTCACATGAAATTCTCCATGCTGCCAATTATTTTTATTCCATGTCCCTGAACCCTCTCTAAATTGGACACTCTTCAGAAACAGCAGGTAGCTCTAGCAGCACTATCCCAGAGATCATCCCTGCAGTTTACCAGGTTGGTCCTAGACAGTATTCCCAGCACCATGTCCTATCTTGTTTGGATACACATGGAAATATTTCTTTATTGTTTTTGTTTTAATTTTAAAAAATCAGATTTACTGCCAATGTCTTTCAGGACACCAACTAATCTAGAGCAGCAACTTTCTTCAGCCTGTGGGAAACAATTTTGAATACAATGAAGTTATTTAGACTTCAGAAAAATATGGCTCTAGTCACTGACAACACCAAGACCAAGGAGTTGAAAAAAGTTTATGGATGCTGACCTACCTCAAAATCTATCAGCTGCAGGTTGGCAATAAGCGTCACTAGAAGGCCACTGTTGTAGAGCTCTTGTGCCAGCTGGGCCACGATTTCTGTGGGTGGCTCTTTGTCTGTGGTCCCACACAGAATTTCCTTCATTGCTTGCAGAGATTTTGACACTTCCTCTGATGCCTTTTCGCCAGCAGATAATGGGGTTTGTTTTAAAAAATGAAACGGGGGAAAAAAAATATGTTCTTTTAAAAGGCATGCATTTCAAAACAAATGCTTCTAAATGTACTTTAAATGGTCATTATCTATTGCAAAATGATATCATAATTTTAGGTAATCATGGAGGCTGGAGTGTCCATACTGTACCCTGCAGGCCTTACACAAGATAAATTCAATTTATACATGACCTACCATCATTTACAGACCATGGGCACAAAATAGGGCCAAGAGAGCAATTACCAACCAGCACCAGTGAGATCCTTTAACAGGTTTGGAAGCAGGCACAGCCCTGCAGAGGCAGCAGCAATTTCACTGTTGCTCCCCCTGTCCTCCCCAGTGGGCTCCACGGCACACGTGGGGCAAGATGAAGGTGCCAGATGAAGGTGCCAAGCCAGGTGGCTGCTCCCACCAGAGGGTGGCTGCTCCCACCAGAGGGTGGCTGCTCCCACCAGAGGGTGGCTGCTCCCACCAGAGGGTGGCTGCTGGGCTGCCTCCCCACCCACTGCTTCCCGATGGGCTGTCCCAGCTCCTCTGCTGGCAACACAAATAAATCCTCACAGCCCTGTGGCACTGCTTAACCCAGCAGGCAGCTGAACACCACACAGCCACTTGCTCACTCCCCCTCAGTAGGATGGGGAAAGGAACTGGGGGGAGGAAATAAATTTTTAGGTTGGGATAAAGGCAGCTTAATAGGATAGAAAAGGAAGGAAGAAATAGTAGCAATAACAACAACAATAACAATGATAAACACCAAGTGATGCACAATGCAATTGCCCAGCAGCCAATGTCCAGCCAGTTCCTGAGCAGCAGCCCTGGGCCAGCTTTGGCCCCAGCATTATGGACTGAGCATAATGCCATGTGATACGGAATATCCCTTTGGCCCACTGGGGTCTGCTGTCCCAGCTGTGTCCTCTCCCAACTTCTTGTGCCCCCCAAACCACTCACTGGTGGGGTGGGCTGAAGAGCAGAAAAGGCCCTGACTTAGTGTAAGCACTGCTCTGCAACAACTAAAACTTCAGAATGTTATCAACTTTATTCTTATCTTAAATTCCAAACACAGCACTTTAGCAGCTACTAGGAAAAAAATTCACTTCATCCCAGCCAATTCTTGACAGCTTCACATCACCTCGTCTCATTTCTCCTCATCAGGTGAGGTTTGAGTCAGCATCCTCCACCAGGGATTTGCTCACTGAGCACACAGGGACTTCAGTCTCATGTTGAGAAATTTAAATTAAACAATTTGCTTTAGTAAAGCTCCACAGCTGCCACCAAGTGAAGTAAAATAGATCTTTCACATCTTTTGCTCCCACCTAGAGTATACTAATTCTGTGCAATGTTTCAGGTACCTAATGTAGAGGATTAATCAGAATTACCTTACAAAGAACCTTGACCAGCAGGATTACAACAGGGAAAGGAGAGAGATATGCCTGTAAACAGGTAACAGCTCAGCATTCATGCAGTCAGCAGGTTAAAATCAGATGTGAGTGATAATACCCATTCCCAAGGAAAAGTACCACTGGCTGCAGCATGGCAGCTCTGGCTCCACTCTCCTCACTATGCTACACTTAGAACAAATAAAGACTCTGTGGAGGAAAGGAGTCATTTTTTTCATGTGGATGTGTGTGCTGTGAATCCCACCTGCTCCAGCCATGGGGCTACGGAAGCAATGGCTCCTTCTGGGTTGGGTTATATTTAATACACACATGACCTGCAGCAAGGCCAGTTGGATTCTTTGGCAGGGAGTGGGAAGGAAGTAAGGAACAGGTTTGAAAGCTGAGAATGACAGCAAACTGCCAGGCAGGATGCTGAAGACAGCATTTCACATCTTTGAAAAACCTTAACTTGAAGTTAGCCTTTTGTTAGCACAGCAGGTGAAAAAAAAGTCAAGACAAACACAGAAAACCCAAGAGTGATTTGTAAAAGCTAACTGGAAATTAATGAATGTTCAAAGCCACATAAATAATTTCTATATATCTCTCACTTACATTGAAAGGAAAACCATCATGCTTTCAAATACCACCCCATCAATCTGCATAACATAACCCCACAGTGCTCTGAAGAGGCATCTCCCACCTGCTGCTGATCTCCCAACATTTTCAATCACAGATTTTATTCACATTAGTGAATGATACAAAAAACTTAGAAGTCCTAAAAAAACCCCAAAACCAACGACACTAAAAAGCCACTTGTACATTGCAGCTACCTGGAAGATTTAAGCATTGATTTTGCACATCATAAAGAACTGTTCTCCTCCAATCTCTTCGTACCTACTTGCAGTTTTCTGCTGGTTGAGATAGGTCAGCATGAGCAGTGTGTAAATGAGCATGACTGTGTGATAACTTCTAACAGCAGAAGTCTTGATGTTCCTTACCATCACTCAGCAAAAGAGCCTATTTTTACCTCAAATGTTAGTCGTGTGTCACTTGAGATATCCCACAGAGCACAGATGGGATTAACAACAGGGGCTCTATCTTAGAAACTAAAGCTCTAAATCTTCATAAGAGCTAGGGAAATATTTTCATTTCAAAGGCAAAGCCCATACATTTTTGGCTTTCCACCCTTTCTGCTGGGCTGGGTGTGAATATCTCTGGCATTCTGTAGTTAAAAAAAAACAAACACTAATAACTTTGCTTTCAAGTATAAGGAGTCCCTTCTGATATGTAGAAAAAAGGTCTGCAGGACTCAGCTTTAGGTTTAATTCTCAAAAAGGAGACCAAAAAGTGCAGTGTGAGAAAATGAAACATAGAACACTGGTGCTGGTGGGCAGAAGTGGCCACCACAGCTGATTTCTCTAATCACCTGCCATCCCATCTGCTCCTCTCCTCAGCTTTTCCACATGAAATTTACATTTCATGTGTCACTTCCTCCCCCTTCATAGCCTCTCCACGGTCTGTGTTTTGATGTGCTACTCCCCACCAGAAGTCATTCATGGTCAAATCTAAGGACCGCTCCTCAGTGGATATCCCTTACAATATATCTGGAGGTAAACCATAATCCCAAACACAGATTCTTAAATTAACAGCCTCTGTTTTGACATTTCCACTTAATCTCACAGCAATTTTAGAATAATACTTTAAGTACATAAGCACTGTTTCTGGGATGGAAACTTTCTTAATACACAGAGAAAAAAGACATTCCAAGATCCAAAGACCCAACATCTGTCCAAAACAAACAACAAAGCACATTTATTCACTCAAATACATGGAAAATACAGGATCACAGAAACAGATCTGCATAAGAAGTCAGACCAGTCCTGACCCTCTTTAGGAAAAATTGCAAAAAACCAACAAAAAGCCTCAGCAAGACATCCCAATGGTGTCACAAACAGAATTTCAGTGACAAAAAAAATAAATAGGATTCGCTAGAAACCCCTAAGTCTATTATGACTTCCATGCTACTTTTTATTTTCCATCAGTGGCAAGAGCAACAATAGCAAAGTGCTGCAACCATCACTCCAGCAGAAGTTACAGTGCAAAAGCAACAATTTCATGAAATATCAAAGCATTTCAAGCCATTTGCCTCACTCTTGCAATTAGGCACAATCTTATTTCCAGCAGATTTTCCTTTTGTCCTCTAGGTACAAGTCCTTTCCATCATGACTGAATTTATGCCATTATATTTAGGGAGGCTCTTGTGAATAGAGAAGAAAAAAGGAGGACAGGAGAAAACTAAACACATAATCCTAAACAGAACAGCTTATACATAGACATACTAATGTCAAAAGTGGGATATGCTGAACTTTGGACAGTCAAAAGTTGCAGGTAGGGACAAAAAAGTGAGAATGAAATGCAAGCTTATTCCCAGCACACACACGAGTTTAGTGTTTGCATTGCTGTCCCTGCACAGATGTCAGGACCTCAACCTCCTAAGCCAAGTTTCTGGTCTTTCCAACAGGTCTCTTTCCAACAGGAACTGCGTCTGCATCCACAGAGTGTAGTCTATAATGACCATCAACCCTACAAGAGGCTTTTAGGTCCATTTTGAAAGACAGGATTTTGTGTAAATGTTGAAATCTAACAATCCTTGGGTTACTCTGCCAACCCTACTGGACTAGATGATCCACAACAGGCGTGGAGATGGAGAACAGACAGTGTAGATAAGCCTGCACAACTTCTCTATGTTGAATTATAAACATGTTCAACATCCCATCCTCATAAAGCTGATTTTTTTTGTCAGTATTTATGTGTCTTTCTAAACCTGCCAACAGCTTCAACCAGAGCTGGAAATTTTATAAGTTGAAGACTGTTGTCTCGGTTTATTTTCCTTACAGATCAAAGTTTTATCACTGTTGACATAACGGGAACATAACACAAAGAAAGGAGCTTACAGAAAAATGATTCCCTGAAATTCTGTATGAAAAAAGTCTTCCCTGAAAGACTGATTCATCTTCAAGTGTGGGATAGGCTGTGGAGGGGACAGCCACAAGAATATGGCAAGTAGACACATACAGGTTCTTTTTGTGTACCAAGCACATTTCCAGGTCCAAAATCTCTCTATAAACTGTTTCTCTCTTGCACAGCAGCAGACAGTAACACCAGAGATGCCTGCCAGTGTGATGTTAAATACTCCAATGTGTGATTCAGTCATCTGCCAGTACTCCATGCTATACATTGCAACTAAAAGCATAAAGCTCCTTGATTTGGTCTTATCTGGTTTAAAAATATTCTCACTGTGTGATTCAAACCAATTTTTCTCCTAAAAAGCAGTGCCAATGCAGCTCTCTCTACATGCAACTGTCAGGATTCCCAAGAAAAGCCATTAGCAAAATCTGAATCAAGCAACCAAGTAACTTCAAGATCACCCCAATTGACTTGATGCAATTCCATGCTGAATGGATCTACAGGGACAAATTGTGGCTATTTTGGATCAGGAGGCCTGACATCTGTTATTTAGCAAAACATTATGGACTAGTACTCAAGGAAGCTGGCAAAGACAATTTGGGCAAGCAAGCACAGCAGGGAAACGCCTTTTAAAAGGATGTATGATCAAATGGACAAGACAGGTTTGCCCCACCTGGACATAAATTCCTTTCCCACTGTTAAGCCTGCACTTAAGACAGAACTAAAGGTTCTGAAGGTCCTTAAAAAATAAAAGCAACCAGAAGAGACAGGTTTAAACTCTTGGCACCAGAACCTGATAGTATCTGGAGTTTCTTCCACCTGTAGAGCAATGACAGGCCTTAGCAGAACAGGGAAGCTGAAACATGAAACGCTCCACAAAACCCCAGAACACGCAGAGGTAGGGGGAAGGGGTGCCAAACCCTTCTTATCTCATTCCTTTGGTTTCTGTGTGCAGCAATGAAATGGAAAGCAATTTTGCAAGTGGCTCTGGCAGCTGCAGAATCACATCCATGGGTATTCACGTTCCCGGCAGTCACGCAACTGTTCTTCCATGCAAATGCACACAGAGCCCTCTGCATGCACCTCATCTCACACACCAGTCCCCAGAGCTTTACCAATGCAGCAGCCAGCAAGGTGAACAGCAGCCAGGAATGGCTTCCTTGTTGCTATGTAAAAAAGCAGGATTTATTGATAGAAGTATTTGTTCCAGATATCTTGAAGTCTTTTAATTGTAGCCTTAATAAAACGCTGCTCTCCTGACCCTTCTGAACAGCACCAAATTTGTCACAGCACGTGGAGATGAAAGAGAGGACAGATTGCAGTGACCTACCTGAAGGAGCTGTCTTGTTAGAGAGATTTAAGTGAAAGGGGCAGAAGCACGACACTTCAGGTTATTTTTACATCTCGCTTCACTATACTTCTGAACACTGACTAAAGGCACTGCAGCCTGCAGTTCTACCTGACAGGAAAGCACTCAGCACAGTGCTCTGAACCTGCTCTAATGCATTTAGGTTCATTTTCCACAATAAACCCTTGTCTTGGATCAGCTATACCAGAAACTGCAAATCTTTCAGCCCATCTAGACCACACACAAAGATTAGGCCAAGTTTCAACCAACCTCAGATCCGTTTGCTTCACTAAATTAAAAGCCTGTGACACTTGGAAGGCTTTTGCTGCAGGGCAGGTTCAGAAAATGTTACCAAACCTGTAGGCACCACAGATGGCACTGAGTCAGGCTGCCACACCCGAAGGTGTTTGGTTAGCAGCAGGAGGGTGATGTGCTCAAGGACGTCCTTCAGTGACAAACTGGATGCCACCCGCACTGCTTTGTGCTGACTGGGCTCAGCACCTGAACACAAGGCTTTGAGAAGCCAGGATGCCACACCTCTTTTTTGTGAGGTTGGTCAGGCACCCTTTCTATCAATGTTCCTTTACAATAGCCATCCACAAAGACACGGCGACACACCAGCAATAAATGAAGCGGTGTGACCAGAGTGTCACACGCTGTACATTCTTCCTCAGGTTCAACAGGCATGAGCTTTTGGTATCATGGCTTGTCTTCTCTTCATCCCTATTTACATGCTATAGGAGTTTGTACCAGAAAGAAGGAAGAGAGCCTAAGTCCTGAAGGCTTTCTTTACTATGTATTTAAATACTTTCCTGCTTTTCTAGGTAGTTCCAGAGTGGGAATTTCTCATTAAATTCAAGGACTGATTGGTTCTACATAACTGAGATTAAATTGTAATGACATTTATACAATACTGCAATAAAACTTAATTAATTGTTCTTCACCACATCAAAGCCCAAACAGGATGTCAGCAATTGTATATGCTTCAAGAACACCTTATTTTATTTCAGATGTTGGAAGAGAGGAGGATTGTTGTTAAAGAACATTTTAGTCCACTTTTTCAGCTCTGTCTTACCCTACTTAATCTCCCAATTATTACATTAAATTTGCCAGTGCTGCAATCCCTTCTTTAAAATAGATATTATTTTTAAAAATTTGTAAAAACAAGGTATTAGAAAGAGCACTTCAGAAGAAAAGGAGCCAGATGTGCTGGCACTTCTCAACCTGTGGTCTATCAACCATCAAAATGTAGCTGAGAAAATGGCAAAGCTTTAAGCACGCATATATCCGTGCAAGCAAACAAACAAGAAAGCCCACATAAAAAAAGTTAGAACCAAACATCAACACTTAGCCTGTTTTTCAGTTGGGAGTGTTTAAAAAGCATCAGAAAGCACTATGGCAACACAACGCACATTAATAGTTTAAAAAAAATTAGACATGTGGAGAAAGTGGGTCAAATTCAATCCTTATCTAAGGAGACAGATGCTAGTGCAGTCAACAGAGTTTAGTTAAAGCTTGAATGAGTACTACTCCGTGAGTAACTAAAAGCATCATGAAGGAAGAGTGCAAACCTCTGTATATTATGTGTGCATGTGTAAATGCCTTAGAAAAGATGTATCATTTCCTTTATACTTGCAAATGGCTTCTCTGCATCCTATCAAGTTATATCCTCCACCCTCCTACCTGAGAAGTCTTAACTGCTGTGCTGCAAAATTCCCTCTACCTGTGCACTGCATAGCTTGGCAGGAATGATCCTTTCTGCATTATTTAAAACATCCCCTCTAAGACACAGATTGTTCCTGCTGAAAGTTGCACAAAGTTGTATTAGAAGCATCAAGCCCCTCTCTGTCTGACCTTGTGCCCTCCTGGCTGCCCACAGCATCTTCACCTCATATGATTTCTCACCTGGAAAGGAAAGGAGGTTCTCTGCCAGCCCTGCAGTTAATTCAGGCTTTGTCCCACTTCTCTGCCAATTCTGCCTGTATTAGCAGCTTTTAGCTGTCTCAACCCACATACCACATTGGCTGTACTACAATAGCAGCTTAATTGTCACAGGATAAATCTTCTTGTTTAAGCATCTGAAGCAAGTCCTAGTTGGAAACTATGTTCTATTTTGCACGCAAAATCAGGGATGCTCTGGAGTTGCACCCTGGAAGTGCTGGGAACCTTGATTTTATGGTGAGGCATAGCAATACTCTTTTTGTTCTTACATCAGACTAGCAGCTAGAAATCTGAAAAACTGGACAGCCCTGAGTGACAAACTTCTCGGGTCACAGGGCTACAGGGTCCAAACCCAGCTCTGAGACATCCAGGGTCTCTGGCTCTTGCAGTTTCTTCTCACTCCAGAAATCAAATTGGAGGTAAAGTTAAAAACCTTGCTAGGTTTTCAAGAGCACAGAGTACAGCACTGTGCTTTGTTTCTCTTTGCTTTTGTTTACAGTTGCATTTCTCCAATCATTCTCATGAAAAGACATTACTCATCAGCATTACTGAGTATATTTTGAAAACCTGTGGGCCACTGAAAATCTTCCCATTGTCTTTTCTTCTCCAACTCAAACTGCAAACACTTACAAATGGCATTACTAAGTTCACAAACCTGAATGGATAGCAGCAGGTGTGATTGGGCTGGGTGGTTTTGCAAGAGCTATTTTTCCTGCCAGTTTTTAAAGTTTATCGCCATCTTAGTACTAAAGATAGTCCTTATGATTTACTTCCATAAACTCAGGAGAATAAATTTAGCTATTTTCTTTAACAGGTATTTATTTCAGGACAGCTCAGTGGAACACTTCAGATGAAAGGCAGAACTGCCAAGGAGTCTCAAACCTTTCCTTCTGCAAGGAAAAGGACGCTATGTTCTTCCTTGACATCACAGCACAAAGTCCTGAGTCAACAGGCCACATAAGCTTAAACCAATCTAAAAAAGGCTTTTCTCACCTTCTGCCTTGCTGTTGAAGGGACTGCCTTGTCCCTCTTTCTCGTCTCCCCCGATCACCCCCATTCACCCCAGGAACACCCTCTACCCCATAGCAATGAAGTACACAAAAACTAAGTGAAAATCAGCCTCTTCCTGTAAAATAGGCACCCGTAAGTTCATGAGCTGTTTCCATTCTAATACGCCAGGGAAACATTCTGTGTCTTTTGCTCTGTGAGGAAAACACACACCAGCTGTTCTCACTTCCACAAAAAATTTACATTGAGCACTCAATTTTCTAAGAAGTCTGAATTTCTCCTTGTCACTGACACCCAAACATACAAACCAGCTCAAAGCCAAAAATTCTCAAAACCACAGCCCTGAGGAGTCACTCTGCAAAGCAGATCAAAAAGAAATCCAAGTATGGAACTTCTGCTTTGAAAGTCTTCTTTAATCAGGCTCCAAAGGATGAATTCAGCAGGGCAGAACAGATTCTGTTGATTTATTTAGTTACTTATTTTATGTTTTAGTTCAAATTCTCTCCATTCTCAGGTTACTGAAGGTATTTCAGAATGAAACATCAAATACCAGAGACCTCCCAGAAATCCATGTGACTTACCTTACGTAATGAACACACTCTGAGCTACTTGCTTTGAACCAAAAAGTTTCAAGAGGATTTTACTAAGGGTGCAAAGGGCTCCATGCCTACTTTTTGGGTTGGGTTTGTTTTCATACAACTTCCTGCACAAGGTGGGGGAAGCACAACATGCATGCATGCAAACATCAGCTCCATGGAAAATGTACTAGTGTCCCTTATCAGCTATTTCTGCTTCCACTGACAATCACTTTAAGTTAAAAGTTAGTCTGTTGTTAACTAAAACCATATACGTCTACTACAGCAATAGTGTAGAGGGCCAGAGTCCCAGATGCAAAAAAAAAATTTAAAAATTAAAAAAAAAAAAAAAAAGCAAGCTCAAATTCCTAACTGAGAGGATTTTATGTGTTGGGTTGCACCTATAAAGTGGTCACTGGAAAAGCAGCAAAAGTAACTTGAGTCTGTGTCATGGAATTAGAAGAGAGCAGTAATATTAGGAAAAGCCTAGCACTATAAATAGAAAATGAGTAGCACAGCTCTTTTAGGAAGCACTGGCACCCAGAACATTAGAGAGGATGAACAGAGTGAGATCTCTTTTATACACATCTGGACACATACAGCTTTCCTGGTTTCTGGAAACAGTGTGCATCAGAAGTAGAGTTTTTCTCTGTGGGCACCTACACGTTAATTGGCAACCTCATTTGTTATCCTGCTAACACCATTAACAATACAGTAGTTTTCACACAGCTTTTCAAGCTGTTTTTCTAGATTCATCACTGTTTGAAGTAGTGGGAGATCACCCTTTGTTTTGGCTGAGGCTCCTGGATCTCAGCATTTTCTGTCTGAGCCACAGATTTTATGTATTTTATTTATGCAAAAGCCCCCTGATTTCAGCAGAACCATTCAAACACACAGCTACATCCACAGGCAAGCACTCGCAGAATCAGGGCAGTGACCAAACACAATGTTATTCCCTTTATTCTGCTGTTCTCCCAGCATAAAAACCTTATTGGTCTTCTACAACATTACCTCATACCTTGTCTGTCTTTTTTTCTTGTTTCTCCAATATGGCCATGTTTTCTTTCAGAACTTTCACAATCTCAGCAGGATTTTTGTGCGATTTACTAAACAAAGGCATGGTCTTCCTTCACCTCAATGTCTTCCTTCAGGATAGAAGAGGACTGCCTTCAATCAAACAACAAGCAAAAACAGCTTTTAAGTTTTATACAAAACCATAACAAAAACACACAAAGACACTATGAACAAGAAAAGGTTGCACCTCAGGCACTACACTTTGCTTCAGCCACCCAGTGGAGCAGTGAAAGTTCTCATGTGTAGGTCTTGAAAGTTCACTGAGGATTCACAAGGCACCATTAGAACACAAAAAGCAACCACTCAGCACCTGCACAGGAGCTGGATGCTTCCTGCAGGAAGCTCTCACCTACAGGTCAGCACTCCAGCAAGTCCATGCCTATATCCAATGTATTTTGGACACTGCACATCTGGCAGGCTCCACTAGATTTCCCATATGGGTTTCTGTCAGATTTCACCAGCTCCATCACAGTGCAGAAAACCAACTGCAGGTGCCAGCACAGCAAAAGCAGCCTTTATTTAAAGCACTGCAAAATGGAGTCCCAGCTTCTCTGCCATCTCTCCTTCTTCAGTTGCTTTGCTTTGTCAGCCTAGGGAACCTTGAGAGGAAGCAGTTTAAGCTATCCCCTAAGTGTGACAGCCTTCAAGAATCTGTGGATCAGATCTCACTCGTGTAGAACATTGCCTGAGTTAAATAAAGAACAGGGGATCAGGCCCAAATATAAACACAAACAAATTCATTACATTTAAATGACAGACTGAGCATTTTAATGAAAATGGATTGTTTGTTTAATTCGAAACATTCTTCTTCTGTAGGGTTAGAAAGGCAAATACTACATCTCTGTATTTATATATGAAAGAAACGAAGCAATTCAGTTTCTGCTTAGGCTGTGAATTCTTATGGGTTTTGCTGAGGGTCCAATACAAAAATCTATTGAAGTCAGTGATTGACTACAGATGGGAATATGTTCTGGTTAGAATCTCAGCACCGTTCTGGACTGTATTCCCATTTGTACAATAAAAAAGAGGTAAAAGGGGAAAAAAATAAACCAAAAAGTAAAAAATAATCTCAAACTTTCATCTCCTTCCACAACAAAAGAAAAACATCACAATTCCTCCACACACACATTTGTACAATTACTTGTGAAAACATAAATACACACACAAACCACTTCAATCCCATTATTCTCCAACATTTGCAATTTAAAAAAGCTTTATAAGAGAGGTTTCAAATGAGAGAACTAAAGAAGCACAATATACACAGCGTAAAGAAAACCCAGTGGTCCCAAAGAACCAACTCCTCTCATGCTTCATTGTTACTATGGGCACACTACAGAGTCCATCAGGAAATATGATCCCATTTGAGCCATACATCCATGTGTTACTAATCCCCAAATAACCGATGGAATTAATACCCAGATTAGGCATACATTCTATTGCAACTATAAATAGTAACCGTATAAAACAGCCAAGTACAAAATTCAAACTTTAAAAGAAGATCTATACAGACTTTGTCCTAATATCTTATTTAAAAACACTTCAAAACACTTTTGCAGAGTATCTTTACAGGAAGAGTTTCTATGACAAGTAGGAAATATTTTTGAATGTCTTATTTAAATCAAAAGTTCTTTTACAGTGCCTGAAATAGGTGAGTTTGTATATAGTTTCTCATTTGTTGCTAGGTCAGTTTTACAGGGATATTTTCACATTCAGTGCCTGAAACCTCACCACTTTCAAGTTCCCATTTTCAAGCTCCTCACGGTCATGTTCAAACTCATTTTTATTTCTCCAGTTTCGGCTACATGACCTTCACTCCTCAGCTGAGCTCCCAGCTGCAGAGTCCTGCTCCCATGCAGCTCAGAGGTGCAAGTTTTGGCAGCACCAGTCACCAGAGCAGAGTCCCACCTCAGCCTGACAAGGTGCAAGGTTGAAGCCTGGATGTACTAACCAGTCACCCTTTGGGGCACACACAAGCACTGGAAAAGACTGTGAAGCCAGTATTACACAATAAAGTTGTTTAGATGCTGCTAGCAAGCGCCAAGCACTCCGTAGTCCCAAATGTGGTGCAAATAGAAGATTAATAAGTCACAATACACTTTGAGAAGGACCTGATTCTGCATGTTTTTATTATCCTGAAGGCATGGCATGAGGATGTGATGATGCAAGAAAGAGAGAGTCTGAAATCAGGAGCTTAACAGGTAAGTTGCATTTCAGAAAATAACTGTTTTCATCCAGGGTAGGGTAGGTATATTCAGATTGCTAAAGTCATCCCTTCATCTTTTCTTCTCAGGAGTCTTCACACAAAGAAAAGCAAAGGGGGAGATAAATTGATTTTTTAAAATAAGTACTCATTAGCTGGAGGTTCTGAGATTTTTAAAAAATGAAATTCACATTTCTAACAGAAATGCTGGCAATAAACTATTATTTCCTCTCAAAAGTAACTTACATGGCTGTCTAATGTGTCTGTATTCAAAATAATCACTAATTTTGCCATAGAACCAGCACTTTTCCACTGCATAGTTCCAGTATCACCAGCAAGTCACCAGAGCACCACTCAGTGATAAAATACCATTTTTTTTCACTACATACCCTCCCAGCATCTTAATCACAACAGCAAAACCACCAATAATAGGGCAGGAAGGGACTCAAGAAACTGTTTAATTCATTGCTCTGTTGAACAGAGCCAAGTCTCTGCATTACTTCATTACATACAAAGTCCCAGATACAAAGCAAAGCCTCTGCTATATGCGAGTGGAGAGGGACAGAGAGAAAAGGGGGAAGAGCCACGGATGTGCATGAAATAACATTTTTGGATTTATCCCTTCTCTAGGATAGAGTTTTTAACCTGGCAAAAGATGATCCATCACTTCAGAAAATACATACTGGCAGCTGCAGAACCTTTTGGTTGCCCACGCAGGAATCTTCTAGGGGGACATGTGCTGTTCACAGCTACAGGCAGAAGCACGTGGGGGTAAAGCCACTCTGCTGAGATATGGGAGTTGTATTCCTTAGTCTTATGGCTGGCTATCCAATAAGGCAAGTGGCAAAATGAGGACTCCTCCAGCTTTGCTCCCCATGACTGGAGTTTCCAGAATCCAAGAAAGCACAAGCTCTTATTAAAGAAGCTTTTATCACAGCTGGGCATTTCTGTCCTGTCCTCCTTTTTGTACCAGCTCTCTGCTCTCTAAGCTTTTTCTTGGAAGGTCTTCTGTTCAGTAGAGACACTAATTTGGTTTAGAGGCCCTATTATTTGCATCACTTATTTTCAGTATGTTTTTTGGAACTTGTTTTTTTCCAGGCATCTAGTCCTCTGTCAAGGTTGCTTGAAATTTCACAGTAAGTTCAAAAGTTACCATGAGAAGAGGATTAGCATGAGAAATGGACAGTGTGACCACATAAGCTTCATTCTCTCAAGAAACCAGTCTAAAAATAACTGAAAAATTAAGATGAATGACAACTGAAAAAAATGCAACACAGGTTCACCAAAGGTAGCTCATACTACAATCCCTTATAAATATATTTTAAACAGAGAAAACAGAGTAGAATCCATGTATCTAATGTGGAAATGCACCGATTTGAATATAGTATGAAAAAATTAGTTGAATAAGAAAATTATTGTGTCATCTGACTGAGAAAGCAAGAGCAATCTGTGGATAGGATCATATTTAGAGAAGCATAGGAATAAGAGCCTATCCAAAAATTGTGGTGACTGAAAATAGAAAGATATTATCAACACATAACAGGACTGGAATATCATTACCTGGAAAACTGGATGGAGTCAAGAACCAAAGTAAGAAAAATGGGATAAAAGTTAAGAGTAGAAAGTATCAGATAATGCTGAATGGTAGAGAAGACACAGTTTTTAGATGTTCCACATCCCCAGAAACATTCAAGATCAGATTGGACAGGACTCTGAGCAACCTGATCTAGTTGAAGATATCCATGATAGAGGGAATTAGACTAGATGGCCTTTAAAGGTTCCTTCCAACCCAAACTGTTCTGTGGATATCTGCTTCAAGCTGAGGACTTACCATGAGAAATGATGAAAGCAAGCAGCTGGTGACATAGACAAACACACAAGTATTTTACAGATGTGAGAAAGACAGATGCAAACCTCTGATGAATCACAAAAATAATGGTCAGTAGAAATCCAAGGGTAGCTATGCCTCTGTACACAGTGTTGATAGACTTGCATACAGAACACCGTACACCTAGAGTCAAGTAGAATCAACAGAGGTTAGAGTGGGTGGAGAGAAGCACACTGGATGGCCAGAAAAATGGGAAGACCAGCATGTCTTGGTGGCTAAAAGTGCTCACCTTCATAAGTTCAGAATAAAAATACAGGAAAGATGAAAAAGTTATTTGAGCTGAAATAACAATAACACTTTATTTATGCAGAAGCAAATGGCTAAAAACTGCTGATGTATAAACTTCAGCTGGAAATGTAAAGGTTTCCACCCATTGGAGCTTTGAGGTTTTGGAATGACCTAATCTACCAGGCACACTACAGAGCATCTGTTCATAAAGTTTTGACACTGCTGTCTGGCAGCAAGGGACAGGACTGAATGAACCCCTTTCTTTCCCACTTTCTAGGAAATTTTTTTCCATCTAATGGTTATTCAACATATGTTTTCATAACATCAAAAATGGATTGTGGATACTCCTGAATTTATAATGGAGAACCAGCCAACTTGTGAAACTTTCCGTTTTGATGATGTTATTTCACTGGTGCTCTTGAGAGGAGCTTATGAGACCAAGGAAAGAAACAGCTGTATCTTACCAGACCAACTCTCCTGGTCTCAGAGGTTGTCTCTCCCAGTCATGAGGAAAATGCCTCAGCAGTGCTGTAGAAGGAAATGAAATTCCCTAAGCCCACTGTTTCCATCAGCGTGAACATGACATTTCAGACAACTGGAGTGTCCAGGACATTTTAGAAATTCTACTTTTACAAAAATACTTTCATGGAATATCATTCCATCTTTGTTTGGGAGAAAAAAATGGTGCTGATTTTATGTTAGATAAGCCACAGAAACACCAAAAGGAAACAATAATGAGCCACTTTCTAAATGTCAGCTTGTTTCTGTTCATGTCAGGAAAAAAGGAAAGAAAAACCACATGTACCAAAGCAGTGAATTGAATCCAGAGCTGGATGTGGTTTACATGACTTTTAGACATGTGGTTTACATGACTTTTGGGGTATTCAGTAGCCTGTCAAAGTTAACATCCCTTCATATTCAGGGCATACAGTCTATCAGAGGTGTCCAGCTCTACACACATTTAACAAAGATGGAAAACACAATTTCAAAAAACCTATCTACCTACTTTTATTCTGTCTCCTCTGCAAAGGGAAAAGCTGAAACACAGAGAGATGACAAGACTTACCCAAGGCCACATACAAAAAAATCACTGGCTGTGTCAGGAATGCAACCTAGATCATGTGACAACAAAGCCGACACTTTATCAGGCTTCAAAATATCTCTTCTGCCAGTTTATCTGCTCATAAAAAGAATGTACTAAAAAAAAAATTTAGCACAGCTATAAAGTACAGAAAGAGATCTAGTTCTGATTGTAGGCGCTCTCCACAATTTCTCTGCTTTTAAGTCAAATACTTCCTCAAAATATTATAGTGCAACTGAACTTGTAAGCACAATGAAAGAAAAATGCACACAGCAACACCACTCTGCTCAGCAGCCCATCCCACTATGAAGTGGCTCAGTGAAGCAGCTCAGTAACAAAGGCTTCTTCCTGCCCACAAAAGCAAGAATGGAAGAGAGCACGTGAGCCCATCCATGCACACTTTGCAGATGCTCCTCTGGACAAAACATTTGGTCTTCAAAAATAAATGAGAAAAAAAATTTCCTTCCCATGGAGTATCAGACATTTGTCTTGCCTTAGCTCCCAACCTTCATCAGGTTATTGAACAGAATCAAAACACTTCAATAATTCATATCATGTGAGAGTTTCTGGAATGGAAAAAAAGACCTTCATTTCCCATTCACTACAGTGTGCCTATGACCCACATAGGTCCTGGTCCTGAGTTAGCACACTTTCTTCACCATTTTGTCTAATTCAGTCTGCACATAATGGAAGAGGTCCTCATTCCTCCCTCTTGCCATATTTGGGAAAGCTGCTGCAATGACAGAGCAATGTCCTCAACCCAGGAGATGGAAGCCCCCATGTGTGGTGAGCACCAAGAGAAGCCCAGTTTGTCCTTTTGCCCTCCCCAGTGCAGTCCCCTCACACAACCCACATTTTGCTTGATATGCAGAAGGAATCTAGGCTATGGAACAAGCAACTACTCTGCAAATTCTCAATGAGTTGCAAATTTTGGAAGGTGCACTGCAAACGAGACAAAATATTAACAGAAGGCAGGACAGTTTTATGGTTAGGGTGAATGAATGCCATCTCAGCTTGGCAATTTGATTTTTCCAAAATTTGATTTTTCAATTCTTGATTTTTCAAGAATTTACTCATCATAAGCTTTGATGTTGCCTACTTGTTGCATTACCTGAAATGAAGATGAATATTAGCTGAAACTTCACCTGAACACACAAAACATCACAGTAATGCCTACCATCACCACAAATGCCACTTTTTTAGCAGATGGCAAGCATCCTGAAGATTGACATGGAAAAGAAGTAGGCAGCTCTGCCCTCAATCTGATCACCTCTACAGAATGAGAATAATAATACCACACCATTGTTCAATACTGTTATGAAACTGAAGGCACTCATGGTGATGCTCCACTCAAGTGCTGTGGTGCAGCTCTATGGAAGCACATAAAAAAAATATTAACTCTTTTTAACTGAGTGCTTGAATGCCACTTTAGTAAAAAACAAGGGAAAAAACCCCTTATATGTACAGTCTTTCAGCAAACACAAGGGAGAAAATGAAACACCAAAAAGCAATCTGGTCACTGAGGCAATCTATTTTGATAGATGCTTTGTTCTATGATGGTGACACCCTGCTCCACATGTATTCACATCCCTACAGCCTCTGTGGGAGCCATGCAGCTGTTGCAGGGCCACATGGAGAGCCAGGTCAGGGAAGTGACCCAGGATAACAAGAAATAGCCTGCTGGGGAAAAAAAAGGTCACACAGGTTTCCAGTCCAGTTCTGCCCAGATACAGTCCAGAGCTGTACCAGCATAAGAGGGAAAGAAGGGGATGGAAGGAAGGTACAGACAGGGCGGCTGGAGCGGATGCTATGGCTCAGATATTCACCAACCATACTCAGAATGAGGCAGTGACGATCATAAAGGGGGTATAAATATGTGGCAATACAAACAAAACACTAATCATAGAATAGTTTGGGTTGGAAGGAAAGATAAAGATCATCTGGTTCCAAGCCCCCCGCCATGGGCAAGGACACCTTCCACTAGACCAGGTTGCTGAGAGCCCCATCCAACCTGGCCTTGAACATTTCCAGGGATGGGGCATTCACAACTTCTCTGAGCATCCCGTGCCAGTCTCACCACCCTCACCATAAAAAATTCCTTTTTAATACCTAATCAAAATCTATCATGAGTAGGGTACAGAGAACAGAATTGAAGTTAAGAACATTTTGCTACCTTGTGTCCTTCTATTGGAAGTCCTGTGTTTTCACATGCATTATTATTATTTATTAATTAATTAATTATTACAAAACGGCATTTGCACACTGCAATGCCAGGTAACATTCAGATTCTCACCCATGCAGAAATGGCATCCTGTGGCACCATACTCGCACCACCATCATTTATCTGTATCACAGGATCACACATAGGCTCTCCCAATCATGCTAATGAACTAGCTAGAAGTGGTAGGTTATTACTTCACATTTGATAAAACTAGAAATATACAAAACCAGAGGTTTTACAGCCACCAAATTTGCAGGACTGATGAGTCAAGAATATTTGGAATCCCAATTTGCATTTGCTACCACAGAGATCTTTAAAACCTAGAAGATTAAGAATTCAATTCCATGCCTAACTGTAGTCCATAGCAAAACTCCCACAAACTCAGTCATGCAGAAAGAGCACTCTTAACCAATGTCTCTGAAGTACACACAATTCTAACAGAAGAGCCCTTAACAGCTTTTCATTTACTTAAGTGAAAGGAAAACCAAGTTAAATATCCATTTCTAGTAGGAATAGTAACTGTAGAAATAATGGAAACTGGTAACATAATTTAAATAACACAGGCAGCAGCCAAGAGGGAATAGGACTTCCTCTAAATTCATTAGTGAGGAAGATGGATACTATTTTTGTATTTGGTCCAATATTACTAAACTTACCTCTCTACACAGCATTCACTTGATCAAGTTCAAGTTCGTAGCAAGTCCACTGTGCAACTTTCAATAGCTTCGTAATAGATTAAAATAATTTTCTATAGCAGTAATTTCACTTTACTCATAATATTAGTCCAAGGAAGAGCCCTTGCTTTTAAGAAAAACCCCAACTTCCCTTAAGCTCCATAAAAGTTCTGCCTGACAAAGACTTCATGAATCGCCCATGGCACAGAATCAGCATTTCAAGCGGACAAGACCTATGGGCTGCAAACGAGGAGCTGGGGCATTTCCAGCGGCTGTTCCTTGTGGCAGTTCACACGCACGCTCATCTTCCCTTCATCTCCTTCCCCCTGGCTTATGCAAGTGTCCACGCTCTCATTCCTCTGCATCTCAAGAGCCAGTCCGCAGCTGCAGGCAGCCCGCGGAGAGGAGCAGGAGAAATGATATATTGCAGATATTTTATTTTTGGAAACCACAGTGTAAATAAAGCCATTTCCAGAGATATTCCATGGACACGGAGTGCTTGGTCGCAGAGCCAGCGCCTTATGTAACAGGAGGAGCATTGTTTAGGGTTGCCTGCATTAAAGAGCCACTCCTGGTAACACAGTTTACAAAGCTATAAAAAGCTACCAGCCCAACTATCGAGAACAAGCAGGCAAGCGGTTTATTACCAAAAGGCTGGTGCTAGCTGGAAAAATAGAGAAGTTTCATTAAATCCCTCAACTTTCCGTCACTCGGAGGACATCACCCCGGCTGACACTTACCGTGATGGAAAGGTGGGGGCTCCTAGGCAGCCCGGCGCAGCCCCATGGCCAGGTGCTGAAGACAGCTCTGCCGCCTCCCTGCAGCCCGCGCCTCCCGCCAGCAGCCGCCTTCAGTGATCTTCCATTTAATCCCGCTTCATTCCCCGCGCCGATCGCCGACAAGTGGCAGAGCCCAGGGATCCCGCGATTCGGCCTCCCGCTCTTCTCCTGCCGAGCGGCCGTCAGCCTCTGGAAAAGCGTGAGCAGAAAGGATCACTTGGACATGCACAGGCGCTCACAAGCAGCTGTAAATTTCCACTCCCCGCTGCCTGCGGCTGGACTCCCGGCTCCTCGCTGTTCCTGCTCCGACGAGCTCTGTGCCTGGGTGTGCGTTTTCCCCCCGCTGCCCTCCCCGCTTCCCACTCCCTCACTCGTCTTGCTCACAGGCTCACACACACACACACCCCCCAAACTCCACGTCAGAGGAACGCGTGGAAAAGCAAAGGATGAAGTGATCACTCCGCCGAGAGATTTCCCTAGGGTTAAGGGAGGACAAGCGACAATTTCGCATCACTTCTGTAAGTTTCCATTCCTCTCCAAAGTCTGTCGGTGCAGGGGGAGGCATCGCTGACGGGTCCTCGCACCATCACGTGGCGTAGGCTGCTGGAATTAAATTATTCACCTTGCCGTCCTGCTAGGAATGCAAATAAGGGAGCCCAACGGCGGGTTGTTGTTACAAGATAACAAAAAAATCAACATGCTCACTCACCACATCTTTCGGCAAAGTCCTGTCCAGAAAAGCTGCAGATAAGCTGCTTCCTGCCTGACTATATATTATTACACAAAGATCCAAACACTTTTCCTCAATAATACTTGAGGGGATAAAAAAAGCCACCTACCTGCAGTATACTCTGAGAAAAATTTAAATCCTGATGAAGAAAAACATTAGCCCAAAGTATTTTATCAAAATGCGAATGTGATGGGGAAAAAAATCATAAAGTATTCTGAAACAAGTATCACCACCTATTATCAAGCATACAAATACAGCAAAATGTAATTAAAGGAATTTTTAGTGCTTCATTTTTCTCTCTCAGCAACTATTGTTTGGCAAGCGCCACACATTCCCAAAGGGAGTGGCAAGTGCTGTCCCCTCTGCCCCCAGCTGTTAAGAGCAGGGGAAGAAGGATGCTTTACTATAGGCACTTCAAGGTGGGATTTAAAATGTATCTTCATCTGGATCTTGGCCGAGTCCCAGCTGGGATGTGTGCCCAGCATGTCTTTCTGCCAAGCTCTCCAGCTTGGGGGAAAAACTTTACCTCCCATCACTTCTTCCTCAGGGCATAGCCTAGCCAAAGTCCTACATTATTAAAAACAATTTGGTATGCTACATTTGCTTGGGGAGCTGATCTCAGAGTTAGCAGCACTACAGTTGCATCAGATCTTGATTTAAGGCTCACCTGCAGTAGCTATTCACAGCTCTACATTACAGGCAGCCAAAAGTCCATGAGAAACCTCATTTCTGAGGAATACAGACGAAACAGACACCTTTTAAAGGGCTACCAGCCTTTGCTTGCAATGCCAGTTCTGAACTGAAGCACACAGGAGTGTCCTAAATCCTCACTTTGAAGAGCCACTCAGCTGTTCCTCCTGGGCTCAGAGAGGCAGAAGCCACCCCTGCTCCCCTAACCTCCCTGCATTTGCTCCTGCCTTTGCACAGGAGGCACCAAGCCAACCTTAGATCAGCAGATTTGTGCTCTCAACTTATCAGTAAAGCACATCACCATTTCTGCTCACACTTTACCTAACAGATCATCAAGATACTTCAGCCCTGTGTTTTTGGAATGCCCTGAACAGCGCTGGAAACAGGCATTAATTACTGCTGCTCGCGCTGCAGCAGAAAGCACTGCAACAAGTGACACCAAGTGGCAATTTCTGCTCCAAACCCCTTGTGAAGTATTCTTCCAGCACCGAATTAAAGGCTTCACATCAGCCACCACTGACCAGGTTTCCTCCTCAGGCCACCTCCACAGAGAGCTCAGCAAGGGACACTGTGGATGCCAAGCTCTGAACAGGGTGAGCCACCCACGAAGCTCAGGAGGCACACGAACAACCTGCACAGATGTGTCGTGGCATGGAGGACCTGGGGAGAGGAACTGGCACTGGGCACCTTTCTGTGGGTGCCCTGCTCTGTCCCAGCTGGGTGGGGAGAGGGAAGGGGTGCTGGGCCCTGTGGTACCTTACACCACTCTCGCATTGGCCCTTTCTTCTTTATGGGATAACTTGGCCTTTGGATAAACAGTGAAATTCAAATGATAAACACTCTACCCCTGGGCTACTTCTGACAGTACTGGCTTTTCCTAAGGCAACACAACAATCCAAGTGCATCACTGCTTCCTCTGTGTGTTTTTAAGAGAAAAAATTTTTCCTCTACCTGTCCCAAGAAAAATTTTATCTTTTCTATCATAAATCCACCATCCCTTCAACAGGTAAAACCCCAACTTTTTGTTGTGCTGTGGAGTTCAACAGTGGAAGGTGTTACCCTGAAATCAAACTATCACAAAAAAAGATTGAAATATCAGAACAAATGTGTTTTAGTTGCACATAAGGAGCCCCAGTGGGGGTAATTTGTATATCACTGTGCTCCATAAAATATTCACAGACCATTCTGAGTCTCCCAGCTTTTTGGAAGTATAAGAAATTTATCTACAAACTAACTATCCTTTGGTTTGGACTAAATATGCCTGTTTTCCTGATGCAGAGCAATAAATTGAATTTGCACTCAACAACAGTTCAACTTTTCCCATCTTCTACCTGAGGAAATCTTTTAGGGCTTTAATAGGAGCCCTCTACACAGCTGGAGAGCAAGAAACCCACCTGCTTCCATCCCTGCATTGCAGCAGAAGAAACTGCACAAAACAAGGTAGCTAAAGGGGCAGGGGAAAAAAAGATTCTCTGCTATTCCAATACTCTGCTTCATCTTAAGTAGAGTTAATTTTCAGATGACAGGAAAAGGCCCTGAACCATTCAATAGGAATTAAGCCAAAATTACTTGGTGCTCTTATCTGTTTGTTGGGGCTTTTTGTTGCCAAGAGGTTATCAAATATCTCCAAAATATGTTTTCTTCAATTCTTAATTTGTAGCCATCTAAAATCTAGAATGATGTAATTATAAATAGACAAAAAATTTTTACAGTCCTAAAGTACATGGAAAAAAAAAAATCTCTGCACTTCTAAAGTACTCCAGCTTCCACATATTTAAATTTCATTATATTTGTTTCCTCTAAAGAGAGCAGAGTCCTCAGGCTAAGGCATGGTTAAAGTACTTTTGAGAAATGTTTGTCCTTGCTTTCATAACTTAAAATCATTCCATCTAATAAAGACCAAAGGAAGAAAATCCCAGTTGATTTTTCCTGCCTTTACCATTCATTTTCTAATGTGGAAAAGAGAAATTAGGGAACTTCAACAATGAGTGAAATCGCAATAAATTACAGCAGCAGATGATAAACACACGGCATATATATATTAATTCTGCTTATTTAATCATCCATTTCCAGTCTGTCTACCTCCTCTGAGATTACTTCCAGCATTCCAAAGCCCTAAGCAGCCTCTAATAATAATAACAACAACATCCTTCCTTCCCCCCAAATTGCTCAATGCCCCAGGCCATCAAAATTCAGTTCTCCACAGCAACAGGTTTAGTTGTGTAATGCTGAATATCAAGAGGAGAAGCTTTAGCATACTAAAAAGATTCTCCCACCCTCCAAAACCTGAAAACTAAAGAACATCCCCCACAGGATTTCATGCTATTTTTACAAATCCCAAGATATCAACATTTTGATAGTTTGGCAGTTTATTGGGGTGGAGGGGGACTAAAAACAAGCAACTTATATAATCTACATCGTAAAGCTGTTACACTTTAACTCAAAGCATTTAGCTTTACAGCAGAGCAACATAAAAAGTGCCCAACAACACTTCTAAAACCTCATAAAATGAGATGCTTTACAGTAACTTCCTACTTGTGTATTATTCTGTGAGTTCACAGATAGTCAGTTTCTTCAGATACCTGCAAGAGCACTGTGGCCGCTTCAGACTAATGCAAATAAATTATTCTTCATAGAGTAGATCCCAAATACAGACACACAACACACACACTTTCTCTCTGTGTAACCTCGGGGGGGACACAAGCTTGGAACTGAGCCTGTATACCAGTCCCCCCAAAACAGCTACCAGCACCAAAAGGCAAATTAACATTTGGCTGCTTATTCAAATACAAAATGAGGCAAAAAAAAAAAAGGGTACAGTCTACGAAGGGCTGGTGGTTTTCCTTACAGCCATGTAAAAAGCAGCAAAGCTTCTGGCCTCTCTCGGGACTAGAAAATTGATATTTCTTTGGTGAAGTGTGGAAAACAGAGAGCAGCAAGATGCAGTGGCTGACCTGCAGCTGCATTTTAGCTGAAGTGAGTGGAAGGATTTAAATGGATGCTTTATATAAGCTACTCCTAAAAATGCAGACATGTCTTCAACGATTATGTTCCCCTCTTCTTCCTCCTAGCTCCCTCTAGCGCTTTTAAGGACATACGGCCTTTTCCCTCCTGATTTATTTAATGGAAATACAGTTGCTAAGATGTTGTTTGGTTTAGTTGGGGGTTTGAGGGTTTTTAAGAACTGCAATAGCTCTTATAAACTGCTCATGAGATTTTACTGAATGTGTTATTCATATGTACAATCACTCCAGAAACCAAGCACTGACACTGGCCTTTCTACCAGAAACTTTTGTATATTAATCCTTTATGTACAGGCCAGTGTATTTAAAAGCTTACTCATTTTAAAGGCATCCAGCTCCATCATTAGAGAAAGTCAACAAAAATTAATCCCTTTCCTTGAGCATTCCCACTCTCAAGTGAATTGTGTCTGAACAGAAGGTTACCACAGCCCAACAGCTGAAAAATATAACATATTAAAATTTTATGTCTGCCCTAAAGTCACTTATAAAATGTTAATTGTGCCCCTTATCTACTGTGTCCCAACATAAAACACAAATAAGAACCATACCTGCACTCCCACTTTTATGAGGGGAGAAACAGTGAACTGATGACAACATCAGGCTTTTTACCTGCACACTCATGCAAACAGAAACTAGCCCCCCAAAATCGGTGACTGCCTGAAAAGCCAAGAAGGTATTTTTAAAATAATTAAAGCTTTCACCTCTCCAAACTGCTCCTATCCCAGTTCTGTACAGTCACTCAGCTTAGTGGCCATGTCTGTTTGTTTCTTTCTTTAAGGTCCACTCACAGAATTAAAAATGGGAAGAGGAAAGACCATTCCAAGAGGTGCAACAAAAAGAGCTTTGCTGAAGACCTAAAACCACTCATCACATGTGTGCCAATCTTTCCGTTTCTATAGCAGCACACTAAAAAACACTTTTCTTCATGGAATTGAAAAATTCTTTTAAGTGTATAAAAGCATTTATCTGTGATCTCCCATTTCTGAAACAGTCAAACAATATTAATAGTGTTTAGTCTTCTTGAAAGTACTGAATTTAGTTACTGGCCTCCACGTAACTTCACCAAGCACTTTCCTTTATGTTAGGCAGCACAGAGTACTGCAGGTTAAGACATCCCCTTCCACCACGCTCACTAATGCAAAAAACCCTATAGATCTTCTCTACAACTTCCTTGCTGGTCAAAGACAATGGAGCACCCCTAATCAGAAGTTTAAACTTCCTAAAGAGTGCTTGAAGCTGAAAGCTGAAAGTTAGAGCATATTCACCTCAGCAGTGGTGATATGCTGTGAAAATGTTGGGCAGATCCACTGCCCTTTGATGCCTGTAATTTCTTGAAACACAATGTGTGGCTGGTTCTGACAAGCTGGAAGGGAGTTTGGGATTGAAGACTTTTCCTCTACTGACCATTACTACAGAAGGCTAAAGCATTTTTCATCAGATGCTTTTCAGATGACTTGCAGACAAACAAAATTAAGTTAAGTTTAAAACACAAGTTAAATGCTACTGTGAAGCACTCACTGTAACACCCAATTTAGTATGAGGAAAGTGAGGTGACACCAAGCAAACACCCAAAGGTGTGCACTCCAAAATGTACTGTTAAAGAATACCAGGAGATAGGAATCATCTTTCTGGATAAGAAAAAGCTCCATTAAATCCCATCTCTACGAGGGGCTGACACTATGAGCAAAGCAGAAAAAGAGACATATACTGGGGAAGGACTACTCTTTTTCTGCTTCTGGCAATTACACCTTTGAGGTTTCCTAAAGCATCATCCAAAATCACCATGATGAATAGTTACACACCTTTCACTTTAAAGATCCCAGAGGAGCACTATTCCCCTTCTAAGGGGACTCTTAAATCACTTCTGCAATACTCAGATACAACAGATTGCTCAAAATTGCATCTGACTGTCAAGACTGAGCCGCCAAGACAGCCCAGAGATTGCTGCTTCCTGTAGATGAGGGACCAAACAAGACAAGCCCCAGCATCAATTTATTGCATTCCAGTTAGTTCCTTCTTCAGGGTAGCAAAGCCAGGATTTACCTGCAGAACCATTGTATTTTCCAAGTGGTCACCCCAAGACAAGAGAACAAGTACTTCCAGAAAGTCCCATATAGAGGCATGGTGTTATACACATGAAGAAGATGAGTTCAGACCTAGGAAGAGTCAGTTCCTATTATTGTCACACTGTGTGATCTTGGAAAAGACACTTAGTCTCCCCACTGGAAAATTTATGCATTCAAAACCATAAGGTGCTTTGACACTACAGTGATGGAACCAAAACAAACACAGCAGGCAGTACCCAGCTTACTTGTGTCCTTTTCCTGCAGACTGGGATAACAGTCCTGCAGTTTGTGTGATGCAGGTCACCAGAAACCATGCCCACAGACACAACAAACTTCTGAGTCTCTTCTAACACAGGTTTAGAATCCTACTAAAGCAGAACAGTCAAAACAAAACCAGAATAATACTAGGCTAAAAGTCTAAACTTCTGCTTTTAGATGAAGAATTACAGTTTTTTTCCCAGTGTCAAATAGTGAAACCCAAGCATTACTATAATTCTTGAAAAACAGCTGTTATACTTAAGCAAGTGTTGCCCTAAATTGACTTGCCTGAAGTCACACAAGAAAATCTCTGGTGGCAACACTGCTCCCCTGGAGAAAGAGAACCCACATCTTCTCACATTTTGCTCTTTGACAGTTTTGTCCTGCAACAAAATTAGTTTTAGATATTGGAACAGGATAGGGAACCTTGAGGACTCAAGGTCAAGTTGCACAAGGAGAGACTGTCTTCACAAGTACCCCAAAGTCATTCCTCCTGACAAACAATTAAGTATATTCATCACTTGTCAGATTGCAAACGTATTTGCCTGCATGTGACAGATACATGGCCAGTTGATGAAACACAGGGTGCTTGCACTTCTCTGTCCCACAGTAAGTATTTTACCATCACTTTAGTGTTATCTTCCTGTTAGGTGGTGAACAGTCCCTGTTGTCATGAAGCTCCTGTCTCAGATTTTAGTAACATATTTTTCTGGTCTCAGGAAGGAACCTCCAGTGCTTTTCTAAAGACCTCTGTAGTCCATTCTGGTCAAAAGTTGAGTATATTGAGCAAATTAACCTGTAGGGTATTCTTTGAAGTCCTCAGTGGGGAAAACCTGTCCATGCACATTCCCACACTACTAAAAAGCCATCTGCTGTTCTTTGTTGCCCAATAACTGACATTACAAATTAATTATAATGTCAGACACATACAACTACAAAGTGTCCAATTAAGGGCTGAGTTCCTTTTGTTTTAATTAATAAACCAGGGTCATGCCTTGAAGTCCTTAAATGGCAGCAGGCATGCTGCAGACTGGCATTTTTTAGCCAAGTCTGTTATGAACAAGGACCAACATGAGCAGTGTGTTCATCTTCTGGAAAATTTCTGTTTTAGAGGGAGAGCTGCTCTGGCACCTGGGTGTGCTTTGATTCAACTCCATTTCTGTGCAGCCTCAACAGTGGAGATCCCTGACAGGCTCTGGATACCTGGAAGAAGATCACTCACCACATGACATAAATGGCAAGCTCTAGATATATAGGTTGTAACAGGTCAAATATACTCACAGAAATCTTCTTGGCAAACATCATTCCTCGAGATATCTCCTAATGAAATCTGACAGCTTCAACATCACACAGCACACAGATCTAGACTCAGAAACTTTGTCACACCCTCTGAAAACAGTTTAAGAAATCAGTTTTCTCATGCTAATGGTCACTCACATACCTGTTCCCTTCCCACAGAAGCAATTGATGATTTTCTTCTCTGCGTGTGCTTTGGCAGTGTGCATTAGCAAAAATAACTTTATCTGCCATCAAAATCTACACCTCTGAAGGGCAAAAGACTGCTACTGTTCACTTACAAAAATCATGTGTAACACTGAAAATAAGAAAAGTGTACGCCTCTCAAATGAGAAGAGTCTCAAGCTGTAGCAGCCCAGACATGAGAAGTTATCTATTATCTTTGCAAAAAGATAATATTTTTAGCTAGATGCTATCTGAGCCTGATCACCTGCAGAACATATTTCTAATATATTCACATGCAGTACCTTGAATTTATGAGAGCTCTAGGCCCAATAGCAGAATTCAGAGAGAAAAGTCTCAGAACTGTTTCTTTCAGAACTGCAGTGTTCACAAGGACACAAAATTACGTCTGGCATTGTTGCAAATTTTGGAGTTTCCACCCAAGTACCACTGAAAAGAAATGTCTTGTTTTCTGAGAGCAGGCAGAGCCCCGTGAGAAGGTCACCCATCAAGAGCTGTATCAGTTCAACTTTCCATGACCACAGCAAGACAGTCTCTCCTAGCTGTCATCATGGGATGAAATTACTTTCACAAGCATAAGAACTTCCATTGAAATGTTTCAGCACACAAAGGCCTGTATCCAGAGAGCTGCATGGCAGCCAGGTAACCAAAGATGTGAACGTAAGCTATTTAATACCTTGTCATTTAACTCAGCAGCAACATTACCTATTTTTATGATTTTCATTTTAAAAAAACCCTAAAAACAGATTACACAGAAGTTAAAAAGTAATAAATAGTATGACACTGTGACAGTTTACACAGACTGGCTTTTCTTTCAAAACTAAAGAGAGTTCTATATGATTCCTACACTTACGAAATAAGACCTTATTTGGATTTAAAATAAGTTTGAAATAGATTTTTTTTGTTCTTCTCAAAACAATAAATGAATTTTGTTACTATCAGCAAAGGACTTTTAAAAATTCAAATATTTACTCTGGTTCCCCAAAGCTTATCAGCTTCTTGAACAAGAGCAGCTTTTTAAAAGATTTTGTATCTTGACACTAATTTCAAGTGCTGGAGAATCTGTGAAACCCATTAATAATATAGTAGAACAGTTAATTGGTTACCACTTTCAATGATTTGGGTTTTTTTCCTTTTCTGAAAATTCATATTCTATTTTACTTTCTGCTCCCTGAAGCCATGATTCCTGTGTTTGCAAACGTGCTCTTTGAAGGCTCTCCATTTTATTCATGCATAGGTATGTGATTAAATCACTTCAACAAATTCAGACTTTACTTCTTCATCACCACCTACATGAAGTGTACATATACAGTTTTCCAACACCTACAACCAGTACTAACTTCAATTAAAAAATGTCTTGAAATCAAACCTGATTGTGTGGAAGTGAGATCATTAATACTGCAAAAGGAATCTCCCACTCTGCATTCAGTGTTTTCAATTCTCGTCAGCTCTTGGCTACCACTTATCTACAGGAAGTGTCTTGTCCCCTGCCAGTTGCCCATGAGTGTTGACACCTTGAAGTATTTTCAGATACTGTTCCTCATCTTTTAAGGCATATCCAGCCTCTTCCCATGGTTATTAACTTCACAAAGCTTTGAGTCCATCTTTCAAAAGACTTAGCCAACATGCTCTTTGATTCAATCAAACACATGAGGCTATGCCATCATTTATCATCTCTCTACTCTGCGTGGCCTAGATAAAACTGTCAGAAAGGATTGTGCATTTTCTTTCAACTGTGTGTTCATTTGGGGATTTTGGGTTTTTTTGGCAAACAAACATCCAGTGACTGAACGTCAAAAAATTATATATAAATTAAAATATTCTTATTGACAGTAATATTTTCAAGATTGAGTTTCTTAGCCAGAATACATCAAACCCATAATCTAACTGAAATACTAGACATTTTATAATGTGTTTCCTACACTAGCCATTTTATAATATGTTTCCTACATGTTGAATATTTTGCTTCGTGCCAATCCTTAAAATTTTGGAGTTTTACATTAGACACTAACAAAAAAAAATTTCTCAGTCTCCATAAATTTTCTTTCAGTATTTATTTACTGCTGGAATATGATGGATTTGTTTACAGTTATGTGATTATTTGTAATATCTTTGTTCTCACTACAGAAATATGGAACAGTTCTGTATTTTCAGCATCATTGTTGACAACTTCAGCAGAGCCATCACAAAAATGTCACTGTTCTTTTTGCTCCTGGTATTTTTAAACTTCTTATTAGCCTTAAATCCTAAAGAAAATCCAGTGAGTTTTCTGTAATCATCTTTATAAAAGTTACTTGTACTAATTCCTATATATTGGCTCCTGCCTTGGAACCATTTCTAAATCAAGATGTGACTCTCCCTTTGCTGAAACCCTCTTTTTGTATTTGTGTCTATTCCAGACAGCCATGTGTTCCCATATCCTCAGCCACTCCCCAGCTTGGGGAGACACTCTTGTAGGCAGGGCTAGAAGTGTACCAGTGATGTAGCAGCACATCACATGGCACAGAGGAGATTTGCTGAGTCCCTCAAGTTTTTGCAGCAGTCTTCTCCCATGGCCTCATGACCTGTGCTGAACCTTAGGAACCCTGGTGAGGAGAGAGTTTACAGTGTGGAGGGAGCTCAGCAAGGGAGGAAAAACAATGGATAACATCTCTGTGCATTTTTAACTAGCACTTAACTGCTGCCCAAGCAACCAGAATAGCATAAGAATATCTCAGCAAATCCTCTGCTAGCATCTTCCCTCCCCTGACAAAAGGGTGGAACACTGAAGAATTGCAGGGGAGCGTGTCTCCTCACATTAATGCTGCTTTCTTGAAGGGAAAAATTTTTCCAAACAACACACAACCTAAAGACCACCAGGCCAGCTTGACCTCAGAGTACATTCAAACCTGTCCTCATTCAAACTGCCTTCAACCTAAAGCACTTTATCTTTTACTTCCATATTTTGCCCAAGGCTGTGTGTGATGCTTGCAAACAGAGCAGTACAGATGCTGCAAGCAGATACAGACCTAAACATGGATCATAATGCAAAAGACAATACCTATTAATGGTCTGCAGATAAGAAGTAGGACAAAAGGTCAACACAATTTCTAAGTAATAAGCTTTTATTTAGAAGGTTCAGCCTTTTTTGGCTCACTTACTTAAACTAATTTGTAAAAAAATAAATTACCCCACCCCCCACAGACTTTTCCCAGGCACTATATGGTATACACAATATTTGCTCTAACAGAGGACTACAACCAGCATGCAGTCCTGCACCCTCTCTATAAGGTTCAATTTGGTGCTTACTTTTAACAACAAATAAATCATATATTGCAGACAGCTCCACTTGTAGCCAAAAGCACTTCCAAAAGTGAGTGAACGACCACCATGAACTGGTAGTCCAAAATAAGTTCTTCTTATTTGCAGAAGTGAAAGAGAGCTGTCTGACTACAGAAGGAGAGAGTACACAATTAAAAGGTACACTTGAAGACGGAAAGCTGATACAGCCGTGCCTCCCTGCTGACATATGAAAATAGGCAAAACAAAGAGCTGAATGCTCAGGACACTACAGCTGCTGGATGTGAACCCTTCCCACACAATAAGAATCTCTCCATATTCAGCAGTCTCCAGTGCCTTGACTTACAAAGCCACACACAACTTCCTTCCCACATTCAAGAAAAAACAAACTGTATTTTTGCTGCAATAAATTTGTATGTATGAATTTGTACAAGGGCCTTTGTGCTACATTGTCACAGGATCTCTAAGAAAGATCACCCAAAGATCCAATGGCTGTCACACAACTGTCCCCTCATTTCAAAATCCAGTTATGCAGCAGTACTTTCTTCCATCTTAATTATTGTCTCTTGCAGAAGGAAAAGCAAGGTACAAACATTACTGTGATATCAGAAAGGGTGTTTTTAACTCATGCTGTAAAATAATTTTAAAATATTGTTTCACAGTTTATCAAGTTGCTCTAAGGACACATTGCTGTCAAAATGAGAATTCTAGCCCTGACCACCATCACCTGCCTTGCATCACTTCTAGGAATGACATGACTGCAGAGGGAGGCAGAGCAGCCTGCTGGGCACCATGAAAATTTAACAGCCAGAAAAAACCAAACCCCTCTTACCTCCCCTAAAAGTACAGCTTTTGGAGAAGTGAGAAGAACTGTGGAGGACTTACTAAATGTAAATTGTTTGAAATTTTTGGAACTACCTCTATCAATACACACAGTATTAAAAGAATAAAAGGAAAATTCCAATGATTTTCCATCCAATCACAAACATTTTAGTAGGGGTGTGCAATTTTAAAATATTTCTACAATATGTGGCAGGAAAAGCAGTTTAAAAAAAAATCCTGTCCCTTTCTGCTGATTTCTACACCCAGGTTGCAACCACACATCTTGACCTGTTAATGCAAGGGTTGTAACACCTTGCTATGAATTTATTAACAAAATAATTTCATTCTTAAAAACAATCCTTCACTTTAAGTGAAGGGAAATTATGCTACCAAACAACTTCTCAAGTAACTGGTTCATCACAAACTGGACAGAAAGCATTCCACACACTTCACTATAATAAACAGCAGTGTTTGGTGGGCTTATTTTTTTAAGTGCACATTAATTTTTTGTGTCAAGAAGCATTTAATCTTATTAAAGCTTTTTTTATTTTATGCCAGCCTGAATGTAATCTAAATTGTGATTACTTTGTAACTAATAGCATATGTATCACTTCTGTGAGAGGAATGCCAAATTCACACACTGGAGTCACTTGAGGAACATGTTCTAAGAAAAAGGGCTTTATTTTTTTCTCTTAAGAAGCAAGGGTTACAAAGATTTGGACCCACAGTTCACTTAGTGAGAGAATGTCAAACATATTTTTAACACAGCTTCTTTGGTTCCAGTCATTCAAGAATTTTACAGGGAAAAAAGGTAATAACAAAGCCAAGCACTCCCGAGAGAAACCCATTTGCCTCCACTGCCTGTGAAAAGGCAGGAGGGGATTTTGATCCAGCAGAACTGAGAACACAGAGAGGTCCAGGCTCTGCTGTATGATAAGACCATCCAAAATAACCTATATATGGCAAGTATTCTGCCCATACAACCACTTTGTTCATACTGTAGAAGTAGTTGGCTCAAACATTTTAAGTTGAGATAAATGACACCAACAATAAAATTAGAAAGCAATCCATTGATTTCCAGATGCTCATTTTGCACCTAGACCACCTCCAATTCCCTCAGAAAAGCACAAATAAGTGGATGCACAGCAAATGAGATGGGAAAAGTTATTCAGATAAATATAGCTGAGCCAAATAAGTTCTTGTGGGTTCTTTGGGGGTTTTTTTGGTTTTGTTTGTTTTGGGTTTTTTTACTTGGTTGGTTTTTTGGGGTTTGTTTGCTTGTTTTGGTGGGTTTTGGTAGGTTTTTTTGTTTGCTTTTTGTTGTTGTTTGGTTTTGGTTTTTTGCTTTGTTTTTGTTTGGTTGGTTTTTGCTTTGTTTGTTTTTTTGTTTGTTTGTTTGGGTTTTTTTGTATTTTTTTTTGAACCCCAACCAGTCCCATCAGTAATGACACAAAGGAACAGGGCAGTCCAAGAAGCACAGGAACATCTGGACTGTTTCTTTCTTTGACAGTGCCAATTTTAAACGTTCAGAGGACTGTGGCTTCCCTGACCCTTCAAAACGCTTATAAACAAACCCAAATGAAATAAACATTAATAGGACAATACTCCCTCCCATTCTTGCTGCTCCTGTTCCTCACACCTTCCTGCTGGTTTCACACCTCTACAAAGCTAAGCCAAACCAAGTGCTGATGAAGCACATTGAATGGGATTAAGGAAAAAAATCAACTAAAAAATTGTGATTTTCTTCAACTAAATTAATTTCCCCACAGGAAGCTGTAACTAAGGACTGTTTAGTCCAGAATATTCTTATTAAGAGCTCTATTGTTGAGCCTCCACACCACAACACATATCTACCCTGTTTTCTAAGGTTTTAGTCAAATTCCCTTTAGTACATTTGAAACCTTACATGTTTCAGTTTTATTTGAAAGTGGTTATTTCACCACACACAATAATGACTTCAGATTGCTGCCCTATGCCTCCTTTTGATGGCTTTTATTAGTTCAACTCCAATTCTACACCAGGCACTGCCTTTCTAGCCTTTGCACAGCAGCTAGCAAGACCAGCACCAGCCCATCAACCTTCTATCAGCTGGCACCACAAGGGCAGCTGCCTCCACACTTTTAAATCCACACTTGGATTTAAAAGTCAAAAGGCAAATCAAAAGGAAGTTGTAGGGGTCCCTAGAGATCATCTCTTCAGAGTGGGAACACCACAAATTCATAAATTCTTGCAGACTGCTTAATGTCTCCTATGTGTTTATGTCATGAAAATACTTTGTGTGCATACTTTACCCTGCAGGCAAACCCAAAAAGAGCCATCGAAAGGGTCAGAATACTTTACAACCACAAGCTTTACTTCAGAAAGTACCAGTGAAAATTTATTTCAGATAACCATATTGCTGTGTTCACATGGAAAAATGAAGATAAAAAGGGTTTTAGGCATCCATTTATTTTGGATTCCTTTCATCATATACATCTACTGCCTGGTTTCCAGAAATCTCAGGCCCTTTCAAGTGCACTTGTAATCACAGGCTTTCAGATCTTGTTAATTCATTCACATCACCCAAAATTAGAGGGCAGAGTTTTAGGTCAGTGTGGTGGGGCTGTGGCACAGCAAAGGCAACACATGCTGCTCAGCTTGGTCAGACATAAGCTAACATCCAAAGCAGTCCTTGCTCTCTGTGCTCACACAGCTGCCTGGAATCTTTGCTGGCAATGAACACCGAGACTGCAAGACAGAAATATGGCTGAAACTGAAAACGCCTCTACTACATAAACAGATGAAATTCATTGCACTACCAGCTTCCAAATGCAGACTTGGAGAAAATGCCAGCCAGTGGATGGTTAAGAGTTTCAGCATATTGGGCCAGATTCCAAAACCCTCAAGCCAGTTAGTAATTAACAGACATCTAGGTCCTCCACATGAAAGAAGTCTATTGTTAAAACAGTGACACAAATTTTTCCTTTCCTTTTCCTAGCCAGTCTCTGCCTGTGTTTTAAGATTCCCTTAGGACTATAACAGCCTATGATTTTAGAACCTCCGCTTCTCAAACAGACAATTTGTTATACTTTTAGTTGCCAAGAATGCAAACATGCTTACACCAGAGGTAGAACAAAATTAATTTACAGGCTTCTCAGAGACCCATAATCTCCCCTTTCTTTCATTTAATACCTGGAAAAAATTATCTGAACAACCTTCTACCATATCTACGACAGCAAAAGAATTACAAAACATAGTAACAAAACATACTGAGGACCTGCAAATACTCTGAGTCCAATTAGTGAGCAATATACCTATGGGGAATATTAGTCTGTGTCTTCATAGATAATGATGTATTACAGCAAAATTTCTAAGATAAACCAAAGGCTGCCTCACTAAAACCATTTTGTTGGTAATCAATTTGTAAAGTAGGAATGATCTACGATCATTGCATGCTCTCTGTTCTGTTACCTTACTGAAGATAGACTTGTGAATAACAAGAGACTACATATAAACCACAGAAACTAACCAATGTAATAAAAGAGAAGATTATGTTAAAGTTGCATTTTGAAAGAATAAAGTGCAGACACTCATCTGTAAGGGAGCAAGTTAAATCACCATGGATAACAGGGGAGAATGTGACAGAGCAAGAGCTGGCAGAAGTATTCAGTGGATATGATGACACTTTAAGAAGAGTCAACAAAACAAAGAGCCAAGCCCATTAGAAAAGAACAAAAAGCTCTATCAGAATTTAAAAAAAACCAAACATTTTCTGAATGCCCATGGCTTTCCAAAGTCTATGGCTTTGACTACTTTGCTATTTGCTGGAGTTTGACTGGTGTGTCTCTACCTCGCCCCAAGTCTATACGGTCACACGAGGAAAAACCCAAATCCCCACTGCATTCAAGGTGAAAAAACCATCCCTGGAGAAGAGAACTAGATTAATTCCTTGGGGACCAGGTTCACTTCCTCCCACTCCAAGGAGCTACTTGCACTCTGCCCGTCTATGCAATTGCTCATTTTAACTCTCGACATATGACCAGACTATGCAATGAAAGCTTAATTCAGCAACTCAGTCAACAGCAGCATTCACCAGGACAGTCAGTCCTTTCGCTGGCACCCCGTGGGAGCGCTGCCCTCACCTCTGGGTACAGGTACTCACTCCAGGTGCAGACTGCAGAGCCCCAGGAAGCTCACACTGCCGCTGGAGGAGAGCTGCAGGCAGTTGCTGGGATGTCAGCTCAGCGTCGCTTGGGAGCTTCTGCCACCTAACAAGTTTGGGAAGAACTGAGCTTACTGGTTCACTGGCAGAATTTGCTGCTATGTTGCAGAAAGCCGATCTTACAGTTCCAGGCTAAAAGCAAAATGAAGGAAACTCAGGCATGTTTCAAAAGTGCCACATGAATTTTGTCCTAAGTATTTAATTTTGTTTTAAGAAAGAATGTATTTCCCATTCTTTTTGCTTCAAATAGCAAGCAGAATCTATTAGTACTTTCTAATACATTCATAAAATTCAAAATTTGTCCGAGGCAGGCAGTCATGTTCTTTCAAATTCTTCCAGCACAGGGCTCCATCTTCTCTGCATTTGGTTTATTCCATATATACAGTTGTAAAGCCACAAGTGTTTCCTAACATTCAGTATTCACAAGCACATGAATTAATAATTCAGCAAAGTGAGATTAATCTGCAAGCAGCATCTTGTAATGCAGAATATTCTAAAAGCAAGAAAAGCTCGTGTTTAATTTTTAAATTAACAATTACAAGGGAGAAGTCTCTTTTTAAAAACACAATAAACTACTATTTTATTGAGAGATTTGCCAGCACATCAGGAGTGCTGAGCCACCCTCTTCCCAGCAATGTTGCTGTGAGTTGTCTCATTCCTGTCTGGAGAGCTGGGCAGTCCTCATGGGCTGAACTTCAGCCACAGATGTAGGCACGTCTGTGTAAACATTTGAAAGGTTTTACAGAAGTACAGAGCAGATGCTGCACATCAAAATCTTCTGGAGGATCTTGGGTCAGATGAGAGCTCCAAGTCATGTAAACACAGCATTCCCATCCCCAGAATAATCACATTTCTACCCCCCACCACAAGACTGGCAATATCTACAAGATGGGAAATATTTTTGCAATTATTTAAGCGTATCATATTTACCTCTGCAGTTTTAAAGTGGTGGCAAAAAAGCAGCGACAAAAAAGCAAAAAAGCACCCTCCCTGCTTTTTAAGAGTAGATTATATTTTTGGCCCTGTGAAAAACATCTTTACATAGCCACAACACCAACACTTGCAAAGGCAACGCAGCTGAAAATTTTAAAGGGAGATATAAAACTTTATTTTCGCATTTCGGACAGAAAAGGGCAGCGACAATCTAGCGCAGCCAGCAAGGAAGACGAGCAGAGGCCAGCAGCGATGTTACGCAACTCGCTCACGTACCAAACGCTTTAATTTTCGATACATTAATGAACAGACCGCAGAGGGACATCCGCCCACACGACCGGGCCCACCCCGCCCGATGCCCCGCTCTCCTCCCGGCCCCAAGANTCCTGCCGTCGCAACCAATGGGAAGAGAGAGTGGGGCGGCCCACATCCAGGCTCTCGCGCTTCCCGGGGGGGTTGCGCCCCCTGGCGGTCGGCAGCGCGGGTGCAGCGTTGGAAGAGGCGGAGACGGGAAGAAGCAGCAGCAGAAAAAGAGGAAGAAGCCGGAGGGAGCCGGGACGAGGCCCTGAGGGGTGCGGGAGTGACCTGGGGCCCGACCCCTGGCCGCAGGCACGCCCCATGCCAGCCTCCGAGCCCGGCAGGCGCCCCGGCCCCTGCCCGCCGGCCCTCGGCGCGGGCCCTGCAGCCGTGGCGGAGCGCAGCGAGACCCCGACCTGAGCCGGGTGACAGCTCCCCGAGCAGCTTCCCCGGAGGATGGAAGAGAAAAGCAGTAAGCCTTTAAAAAAATTATATATATATATATATATGCATGTTTTGGGCAGCCATCGGTCTTGTAAGAAGCATTTTTAGGAACCAACTGTCTTAACCTACATTCCCGTTCAACTAGATGAAGTATCCAGATTGAAGGGCAAGGTTTGGGGTTGATTTCTTTTTTCACTTGCAGCACAGAAAAGATGAAGCAGCTAACGTGAATAAGGCATGTTTTACCCCGTCTGTGTCATTACGGGCTGCCCAGGGAGGTGAGGGAGTCACCGTCCCTGCAAGTGTTTAAGGGAAGACTGGATGTGGCAGTCGGTGCCATGGTCCAGTTGGCATCCTGCAGCTCAGTCATAGGTTGGACTGGATGATCTCAGAGGTCTTTTCCAACCTATTTGATTCCGTGGTTCATGGAGATATAAATTTGGAATCTTCAATGTGGTTGAAGAGTGCTGTCTTACTTCTTAGTATTCTTGCAGTGAAGGGTATCTTGCATTTGTCAAGAAACAGATTCAGTAATTTATTTACCTAAAAAAGCTTTCCCTTTTTTCCCGTAAATAAATTGATTTAATTATAGTACTGCTGTATTGAGCACATCAATTTAGGAAAAAACCAACTGTGAGTTAATGGGCAGGGGGGTTGTGTAGGCTCATCTGAATGTGCTGGAAAGTTTGGGTCATCTTGTGACAGCTTCATGCTTGAAGGACAGTAAGAAATGGCCAAAGTGAAAAAATTTCATCACATTGCTTGTTTGAGTGTTCCTCAGCTAGTTCTTGACAAGGTGTGGGATGAGTGTTTGAAAGGGGAATGACTATTTCAACACAACATGCTTCACACGTGCTCCTCCACTGATACCCACTGTAGTACTTACTAGTATAAATTTTGAAAATCTGAGTAACTACAACTATTTTTAATTTCTCACCCGATTTCTTACTTACTTGTCCATTGTGCACCTCTTGCAGTGCTGTGTGACTTCTTTGAAGAGGAGACCCATACCAGTTCCAGGGAGGAGAGCACTGAAGGTAGTATAATTTGGATTGATGGAGGGAAAGAGGAAAGGAGTGCATATTTGGCACTGCTTCTGATATGAAAATTACTACTGGAAGACGATAGTGTTGCCTTTTATGGTGTAAGAGGTTTGTCAGCAGCACTACAGGAAACACGCACCCAGGTTGCTTATCTGGTGGCTGGAGTAAGTAGCCCTGACCTTGGCTGCTTGTTGCTTGCTCTAGCATCATTCCCCTGCACAGTGCTGGCAAAGAAAAGAGATATGTGGTCACAAGGATTCTGTGAAGGGAAAAGAAAATCCCTCCAGCCAAATGCCAGTGCACACACCCTGATCCATGAGCTGGAGAGATGGTTCTGAATGCTGACAAGGTAGATGTATCTGGTGTCTGCTCATTCCTTGTCCTTCTGGCTGTGATTGGTGATAGCAGCATTAGCACTGGAGAGATTAGTGGTGTGGACATCTGTCTTTTTTGAAATGAAAATTATACTATGAACAAAAATGCAATCTTTGCTTCTCCATGCAAAACAAAGCTTTTGCTGCTGGAGTTTTGGGGCACCCCAGCAGGAGAACTGGGGAGACATTTCCAAGGTGAGTGTTTTATTTCCCTACACATTGGGATGGCCTACACATTATTATAGCTGAGGACCCAGAAACAAGAAACTGTTCTGTCACCCATCCTCTGAATTAATCCATGCACCAGTGCTATCCAGATTTAGTCAATGTATGAAAGTATTTGAAAACATGTAATGAACAAGGACAGCAGTTTTAATCTGCAACGGAGAAACTTACTACTAGAAGTCCTAAGTGCATATTTTTAACTGAATGTATTTTTTTAAATTTTATTTTAAACACAAATATTAAATATAATTTTTGTTATTCTCAATTTGTTATACCATCATGCACAGCAAAAGGGTGGGAATGGCACAGGGCAGGTGGTGTCCCTTGGACCAGTAGTGTAGGTTTCCAAAAATTGTGACTTTTTCTGTAACTGGACTTTAACCTTTCCACATGTTTAAAAAAAATTCTGTTAGTATAAGAGATCATTAAATTTTTTTGAGAGTTAGTGCCAAATCAAGCTATTTCACAAGAGAAAAGTACTTTTGTCATTGCCTGTTGTTATTAAGTATTTTGCCTTTAGGTGCTGGTGACACAAGCAGCAGGGGTTGTGGTGACAAAAGATTGTTACTTCTTTCACTGCTGTCCTGGTGCTTTTGAGAGTAACCACACTGCCATAGCATCACTGGGCCTCTGGTACCCTGGGTGACAGAAGTCATTCTCTACTAAGTCAAGAAATGAAGGGATATTTTTTTATGAGCCTGACAAGAATGCAATATTTCTTGACTGACTGCTGGGATGATGTCATCCCAGCACATTTGCCAACAGAGATTTGCTGTCTGAAAGTGGAATGTAAAACCTAGTGTGCTGACAGTGGACTCCACCTCCAGAAATGGAGTAGGAAAACAGATTTGCTTATGCTTTTGTGCTTGGTCATTGAAGAAGAGCAACATTAACTGAGAAAGAGCTGGTTCTTCTGCCATCATCTTTTGACACACTGAAACATATTTCTTTTTCACAGTCCTTGACAAAAATGCACAGCTAAAGTTTTAAAAAGAGCCTTCCTGAATGGGCTTAGCACCTCAAAGGTTCTAAACCAGTAGCTTAAAAAACATTTCTTTAAACAAAATGTTCTTTATAAATATTTCTAGTAGAGGAAAGAGGCATGATATATGGGGTGTGTTAATTATTTCAACTGATACCCCTTGCTAAACAAAATTCATCAAACTGCTTTTATATCAAAGTATTTTGAAAGTTTTTTTCCGTGACAAAGCATACCAAAACTAATGATGGGACAAGATAGTCAGCCTATGCAGCTAAGAGAGGTTACAGCTATAAAAAAAAATCCCAGTGTCTTTTGTCAAGTAAAATATTTAGTTCATTCAGTTGAAAATATTCTCCTATGTCGCTTTTGAGAGTTTCAGTGATTAATTTTTAGTGGGACTCATTTGCTGGTCTTTGAAGAAAGGCTTCCACAGCTCCCTTTGTGACCTGCTTAGAAAGTTGCATGAAGGAGCACTGTGCACCATTGGAAGCCACTCCAGTTCATCACTTGCCTTCTGTTTCACTTTCTTCATTAAGTTTAGGAATAGACTTCTGGAGGTTTAATGAATCCTGCTGTACCGATTGCTTTTTCAGAAGTGCCTCCAAACTAAATGAGTGGGAGCCTTTGAATAGTCCACTAGGAGTCAGGCATGTTTTTAGACTTCTCAGGAGTTGTAAATGGTAATTTGTATTTCAGGTGATGTGAAGACATTTTGGACACAATTGGGAGGTAGAAGAGTGGATGTCATATTTGAGCAGTTGCAAAATGTGCTGTCCTTGCTGAAGGAAAAGATCAAGAATGGAACTGCAACAAACCAAGGTTTGGAATCCTTGTGGTGGTTAAACTGGACTGCAGAGTAGCTGTGGCCTGCATTGTGTAGGTCTGTGTGATATCTGCCATCATCCAGATATCTCTGAATTTTAATAACTTAGCTGTTGGTGGTTTTAAGCACTTTAAAAAAATGTCTTTTCTTTTTTAAAAAAGAAAAGTTATTTCAGGTACAATTGGCTATTTTCTTGTTTTGCTTGTATACTTTTTCAACAATGAATGGCTCTTAAGCACATGGAACTGAAATATTCATGTTTGAGAAGTAATGAAATATCTGCAGTGCTTTGTGTTTCATTTATCATCAGAAGTTTTAGCTTTTCAAGCTGTTGTCAGTGAATTGAGTGGTTTTGGGGTAAGATAATAATCACCTCAGTATTATTTTTTGTTAGAGACACCATTATAACATGAAACAATAGTAGAAAAATGTGACACTAATGCATTTCAGCTTGGACCCGATTTTCAAGGAAATAAGCTTCCTCTATCTACATCAAAATACAATAAAATCATAATTCTGATAAGCTTGGAGCTGTACACAGATTTCTTTTTACTGGTTTATTTAATTGAGTAAAATTGCTTCTTTTTGTTAAGTCACCCATATAAATGTAATCTATGGATCTTATTGGGGTTTTTTTGTGCAAGAAAATGTACAGTGGTGTAAGATGCTTTTAAACTAATATAGCCACACACTGCATTATATATATAACACTTCCTCTAAACTGGAAGTGCAATTTTTTGTGTTCTTAAGCTCCCACATCTTGACTGTTACAAGAAAATATCAAATCAGTGCAGACATAAAAGTTGACCTTGAATCCCCAGATGATGCAATGAGTCTGTGATAAAGTTCAGTTTGAATTTTTCTGTGCTTTGTTCTGTAAAGGTTTCAAGCTAAAATATTAAGATAGATTTTGCTGAGAGTTGTCTGCCAGCTTATAATATTTATTGCATGGGGTTAGAGGTTGAGACAGAACAGGTCTCTTGCATTCTTCTATCTGAAGGCCATTTCCACCAATTTAGAAGTAGCATTAATTTGGTCTGCCAAGTTCCAGCACTTCCTAGCCTGAAGATGATCAGTCTGATGACCAAGCTAGAAGCTTACACTAAATTGTCTTGGTATATATTGCTGCCACTGTAGGCCACCAGTTTGTGTGTTTGGAAACATTCCAGCAGCTTTCCAAGAGCTGACAGATATTCAGTGCCAATTCACAAGCGCTGCTGTGAGGTGTAACATTTTTGTAATTCCCAGATGTGTCTGCTCAGGTCTGTGGTGCAGCATGTTTCTAGTAGTGTCAGTCTTGCAATGCTCTAGGTGAGCAAGTCAGGAGAAACAAGTGTCTGTGGAGGATTTAACACCTTGTTTTGCCTATTATCACTTAAATCCAACTTAGTATCTGTTTTGGTTTGGTTTTTTTGCATAGAATGCTGGCAGGCTTGGGCACTGGTGAATGAAGCTAATCTAGGTGATCTCTTAATCTTGGCAAATGGTATGTGCATTTCCATTGTGTTTGTTTGGTATGTGGATTTAATTTGTCTTGTTTTACTCACTAGAAGCTCAATTCCTTTTTTTGAAATCAATAAAATAGATCTGAGAAGGCCATTAGCATTACAATGAGGAAAACCTAATTATTAATTTCCTCAAGTACTGAACTGTGAACTCTTACCTGGGTTTGTATTTTTGTGGTTTGTGTGTATACATATAATACTTGTACCACAGGAAAAGAATTTGAGCTAGTAAACCCTTATGAACCCGAGCTGTCTGTGAGCAGTTATCCTGTGCATGGCTCTACTGGCTGTAATAGCTTGGAATCCTTTTATCTCTAACCATGAAGGGAGATTTGTAAATACGTTTTGTGTGAGTGTTCTTTCTGGTCACTTTGAAAAGCACATGGAAGATTTTTCAGTAGGACACTTGCTAACAAGCTTTTTGTTAGCTGTAGTTCATAGCAATGCCTTGTTTGTAATGTGTTTTGTTAATTATCTCTTTATTGACTAAAGTAAATTCAATCATAAATTGAAATGTGGTTTGATGAAGATTTTGCTCGCATTCAATTTTTTTCAGCAACTGATGAGTTGAATGGAGATGGTGCACAGGAAACCAAACCCAAACTGCAGCCTCTTCTTCCAGATGAGAATGCTGCAGACACTGTAGAAGCTTCTGACAGGTCAGTGCCTTCATTTCAGTGCCTTATTTGACACGTTCTCTACTGCAGTTGAGAGAGTTCTAAAATTTGTATTTCTAAAGCCAGTGTTTTAAACCCAATTTGAATCCTGCAAATTTTCAAAGTGAAAATGTTTTTAACTTGACCTATGTGGAAAACCTGAGGTTTTGGATAAACTTGTCTAATTTCCCACATGAGAATGTTGCAGAATAGGGCGTGGTTGTGAATAAAGGTACTGATTTGAAAGATGGGGGTAAATACGTCATTCTTTTTTTTTTTTTTCTTTTTAATTTCCTTGCGGTCTTTTAGCATAAGTTCTGGGAAGAAGCTTATTTTTATGCAGCTGAATATGTTTTTATATGTTGTTAGGACAATTACACCATGTGAAATCTTGGGCCTTCTAGCAATGGGGATAAAAATACTGAACTGCTAAAAAACTGAACACAGCACTGGTTCAGTCTAAGATGTTGCTCTTCTTTCTTTTTTTTTCCTCTTTTACTTCAAATAGTGAAAAAGAGGACATGGAAAGAACCTGCTCAGGGAGTAAAGAAGCATCTAGCAAAATTCAAGGTTTACCTTTAAATGTGCAGTATCAGAACCACAAGTGCTCTAGTGCATGTCTTGCCAACAGAGCAGTGGGTTCCTACAAGGGTGAAAATCCCCTGAAGATCCCAATCCTGTTTGACTTCCAAAGACGCCATGCAAAAGCAGACTGCCTTTCGAAGCCACTGGATGTGAATTACAAAGCTCCTTGTGGTCGGAGTCTGAGAAGCTTTCGAGATGTGCGGAACTACTTGTTTGAAACAGAGTGCAATTTCTTATTTGTTGATCACTTCTCCTTCAACACATACGTGCTGTTGGGCAGGAACACCATGAATCCCGAGCCCCTCGTGTTTGAGTTCGATATTAGCGACGGAGCCGAGTCTGTGCCCATCTCCTTCTGCAACAATCTCGACCACGCGAGATTGCCTTATTTCAAGTATCGGAAGTCGTCGTGGCCACGTGGATATTATCTCAACAATCTCTCCAGCCTGTTTGTTGATTCCTGTGACTGCACAGATGGCTGCATCGATAGGTAGGTAGAAAGATCTCATCTGGGGCCAGTGACACACGGTGCCTCAATAGCAGGGTGGTGGGGTGTGAAGGTGCAGTACTAAACAGGACCAGCGCTGCTGGAATATCTTGTGCCATGCTTTGTGTTGACTGACACCACCGTGTCTTTGTCTTCTCCAGAGCTTGGGTGCTCCATCTGGTCCACCCTCTGTTGTAGGGAAGGAAGCAATCAACAGGCGGATTATTGTGTTCCTTTTCCTTTCTTCCAGACTGACAGTGCTTCTTCTCCAGGTGGAGCTGACAAGCAGATATCTCAGCTTTGGAAAAAGAGTAGGGAAGGGAGTCTTGTGCCAGCAGAGACAGGCTTGTTTTCATGGCAGGCAGGGAAGGATCCTGCCTGACAATTGCTGCTGCAGTTCCTACTGTTAAATGGCATCCTGTAGATGGGGTGGGACAGCCTTGAGGGATCAAATCATGTGGAACTTAGAGGATTACTGAGAGCACATGAAGAAACATCCCTGTTCCCAACCTCTACATGTCGTCCTTCGCCTTGTCTAAACAGAAACTGCAAAACTCAGTGGTTACAGAATGCATTTGTGGTCTGAGCAGTTCCAATGCTCTTGCTCATTGTCATCTTTTTCTAAATCCCAGTAACTCTGAGCTGCAGACACTTGGCAACCTGCCACAGTTACCATATGCAAGTTTGGTGGTATTTTTTGTCTACTTTCTTGAAGGATGTTTGTCTGATCTCTCTCTGTAGATACTGTAGGTACTGTAAATACCATTGCCTAAAACTTCACCAGTGCTCAACACCTTGTTTTCTCAACCTTCAAATCAGAATGCAACATTTCTTTAGAAAGTAGGTAGCAGAAAAGATCCTGTGATGGGATAGGACTTCTTGCTGTCGAAGAGCTGACCAAAGCTAAACTCCTATGCAGAGTATTTTAAAAAATCCAGTGTTTTGCTCCCAGCCCATGTGTGAGTATTACAGGGGAGCCAAATGTAAGAAATCACTGCTGCATAGTTAAGTGGGCTGCTTTGGTTTTTGATTTAATTTACAACTCTTGTAAACTACTGTTTTCCCACTATTGTGTCTCAGAGTGCAGAATGAACAGTACCAACCTATATCAATACAATCAGAATGAAATAACAGTAGAGTTTAAAAAATATCATGACCACAAATAACACTGAGAATTACTCTTAAGCCATGTAAAATTTGTATTTGGTGTTGCATCCATTTTGTATTATTGACAGCTGGGGCAGTTGCACATGCTGCTGTGCAACATAGTTGCTCATGACCCAACAAAAGCTTGAAATCACAACCTGATATAATGAAACTTAATTTTAGTAATTTAGTTTCAGCTGAGTGGTGAGAAACAGCAAGCACACAGTGTGCCACTACTTTGCACTAAAGTCCCACAAGAATTGAGATGTTTTTGATGTGCAGTTTTGGGATTTAGGATTTGCACAATCACTGTGACTCTTTGAAGTTGTCATGACAAAATGGTGAAGACAAGCACTGTTGCTTGAATTTTCCACAGTGTAAAATTCTTCACTTCTTGGGGGCTAAGGAGGGAGGAAGATAACAGTAGTGGCAAACAGGCTGGGATGCTGTGCCAGAAGAGGTGATTTTTATTCATTCAACCCATTTGACAGTGTCTTGCCTATAATAAGTTTCTATTGTACTTCAGCTGCTTGCATGTGCCATTTAAGGAGCTTGGCAGAAGAATGGGGTTGGGTGAAGAGAACATGGTTATTTTAAAGCACAGGTAACCAGCCAAGAGACTAAAAAATGTGCCTGAAACAGCCTTGTGGAGTAAACGGAGCAGGGAGGGGAATACAGATGTATATATGGAAGTGTGTGTGTGTGTTTAGTCAAGTGCATTTCAAATTACCTGGATTTATCACTGATTTATACTGCTTCAAATCCATTCTGAGATGTTTTACTCTTATTTTTAGATCAAAATGTGCATGCCTACAGCTAACAGCAAGAGGCTGTAGTAAAATTCCTATGTCTCCAAGTAGTAAAAGATCCCGTGGATACCGCTACAAGAGACTGGAGGGACCTGTTCCTAGTGGGTAAGAAAGACTGAACTATTAACTGCTGTTTCATTTGTATGCTCTTATTTTACTCCTGTAGTCTAAGTGCCACAGGATTAAAACAACTGGTGTTTTTGGATTACTGAAACCTTCAATTTTTGTTCCAATTTTAGTGATAGATCAGGATGATAAAAAATAATTAATGTGACTTGAATGAAAGGAGGAAAAAAAAAAAACTTTTGTATTGCAGATCCTACAGTTTTCACAGCTTAGGTCAAGGTCCAGGAGAAGTGTGAAGAGTGACCAGAATCCTAAAGATGCATCAGTCAGCTGCTTTTGCCAGACTTGGTTATGGGTGACTCTTCCAAGAATCTCCAAAGCCATCCAATGCTTCAAGTGTTTGCCCTTTCTCTTATTCAGCTCCTGTGGATTAATAGGTGGCCTGGAGAAGATGCCAATTGCTTCAGGTGTCTAGGAGAGGAATTACACAAGGTAGCTTTCTGCAATAGCCAAAGGCTTGAATCTACAGGCTTGAGGAGCCCCTTTCAGTCCTCTGTGTGATGTTAGTTTTTGGCTGACATGCAGAATTAAAGTTGTCAGAGAACCCAGAAGCACATGGGGAAAAAACCCCACAATTATGAGTCCTTTTGGAAGTGCTTCATTAGTATGGACAGCTACAGTGAAGTCCAGGCATATGTTGACTTGCTAAAATCAGTTCCAGTATAGAATTAGGTGCTTCCTAAGGATTTTGTTTCTGTGTGATTTAGTCCTATTAAACAAAAATACAGCATTTGTTTTTCTTATGCCAAAATTTTTGTAATCTTATGTATACTTATGCAAAAATCTGGCAGACAGACTCTTAAAATTAATGAACCAGCAGTGAAGAAAGTCACAAGCTTCAGAGCATTGCTGCACAACCAGGTTTAGGCAGAGTCTTTACATTTTAGTCCACTGCCTTGTTGATGCTTGGAAGGGGAATTAATAACAGGAACTTAGTTATGCTAATGCATCCATTTATATTGTGCTTTGTTTTTCTTCTCTTGACAGGATTTATGAGTGTAGTGTGTTGTGCAGGTGTGACAAGCTGATGTGTCAGAACAGAGTTGTACAGCATGGCATTCAAGTCAGGCTGCAAGTGTTCAACACAGAGAAGAAGGGCTGGGGTGTCCGCTGCCTGGATGACATCGACAAGGGGACATTTGTTTGTACTTACTCAGGTAGCAGGAGGGGACCTGTGAAGACATGTAGCATAATTCTTCCTCTCCCATGGTGTGTGTCCTGGATTTTTATTTTTTTTTTGAGAACAGGGAAATACAGGGTTGCAAGAAAAGTGTGTCAATGTAATCTTGCATTGCTGCCATGGGCAGGGACACTTTTCACTAGATGAGGTGGCTCAGGACCCCATCCAAAGTGACCTTGAACACTTTGAGATGGGGCTCTCACAGCTTCTCTGGGCAGCTTGTGCCAGTGCCTCCCACCTGCACAGTGAAGAAGTTCTTACTAATATCTAATCTAAATGTGCTCTCTTTCAGTTTAAAGCCATTGTCCTTTTCTTATTATTACATGCCCTTCTCTAATTCAGTGTGTACTTCAGCCTATATTGACATAGTAGAATTATAGACAGCATTCATCTTTTGCTTCCCCAAGTAATACTCCTGTGTTTGTTATGTGAGTGTGACTCAGCTAACAAGCATTTAAAAAAAAACAAAAAAAAAGAAAACTTTTCTTTTTCTTTCAGGCAGATTAATGAGCAGAGCTGAAGTTTTGGGAGATGCTGAGCAAGAGCTGAAGGAGAAAAGTGCAGTGAATGATAGAGGCCATGACTTTTCTTCCAAAAAAAGAAAACTTGACCTTGGTCGTTCAGACTCAGTGATTGAACTAGTGCAGACTGACAAAAATGACATTCTTGAGAATCAGGAATCTTTGTCTCAGACTGTGGATAATGAAAATAAATCAACTCTGTAAGTTTATCAAAGTAAACTTAAGCATAACAAAACTAATATTCTGCTAATCTAGAAATTCTGTTGCATAACTTAGAGTATGTCCTCATGTGAGGGTGGTGGTTTTTTTCTTTCTGAACTTCTTTTTAAATTCCCAATTATTTCTTCTAGTGGGACAGAGTTTTCCCTCTATATTAATTTTACTTATGTATACCACTTGGCATTTTCTAGAAACTCACTTCATCTCTTGGGTGTACTTGATCTGTTCAGGGCATTAATGGGAATGCTGATTTGAAAGAATTAATAAAATATATTTGAAATAAATTGTTTAAAGATACTTGACGACACTGAAAAGTTTGATAACACATCAGCCACCAGCTGTTATGCCCTTTGCTCCCAGTCTCTAAACCTTTTGTTATTTGTAATATAACCTTTCCTGCCAGAAACCTTAACCTCTCCTGTTAAGAGTCTGACAACACCTCATTTTGCAGTGAATATGTTTTCCTAGTTGAAAGCTGTACTGTCAAAACTGTTGAAAGTAGTATCAGGAAAAGGCAAAACTCTGTAGGTGCTCTATTTTGAGATAATCTGATATAATAATAGTAAAGCAACAGACAGTTTGGTTCTCAGCATGACAACTGGAAAAGGATGTAAAAGCAGCTGCTGATCTCTCAAAAAAGTCTGAGCAACTGCTTTCTTAGAAATGCAATAGAGAACCTAGCCTAGGTTCTCAATTCTTAAAAACAAAATACTCAGAGAACATGGGGTGAGGCCAGACTGCAGGCTCTGCTGTAGTTCCTTCTAGAGAAGAGACTGGAACTAGAGACTGTTAGAGAAATGTGTGTTGTGAGAGTTACTTATGGGTCTGTTTTTCTTTTATCATTTCCTTTTGACCTTTCTGTGCAGGGTTCATCTAAAGAATTCAAGTAATGCAACTGTGAGAAGGCCTGGAACTAGAACACTTGTTTTTCGCAATCACCAGCTAAAAATGGTAATAAGTGGCTTTAACAGATTCATTTTTTACTGCGTTGAATATGTATGGTAACTTTGACATTCTCATCTTGTATGTTTAGATAGTTCTAATGACCTTTGTTCATGAGATTGTGTCACACTGAGCTAGGCTATCGTGCTGGAAGCTGCACCCCATCCCCTCTATATTATCAGTCTTTCAGCATGTTCCCCCAGACCAGCACTATCTACTCTCTTGGCCTTCCCTTCTCTGCCTTTCCCTTGCACTCCTCAAGAGCCTGAAGTAATTATTCTCCCCTGCACCCCTTGTGTACAGGATTAGGGGGTCAAAGTGATAGTATTTTTGTGATGTCTCCCCAAAGAATGGCACAGCAGGGAGAGAAGAGAATTCCAGGATGTCTATGGAGTTTTCTCATACAGTGGCAGAGTTGAGAGAACTGACCTGAATGTGACTCCTGATCTTTCCATGAGTGTGAAGTGTTGCCTTTAAACATGTGCAAAGGAGGAAAATTGGTGTAAACTTATGCTGTAGGTTTTACTGGATTCATTGCCCTTAAGAAATGCACATGAAATTTTCATGCAAACATTTTGCAGTGCTGTCCATTCTAGAGGTCCCATAACTAATTGCCTTTTGTGATGGGAGAGAAGAAATTCTGCCACATCTGCTAATTTCATTGAAACTGTTTAAAAAGCATGTTTGGGATTTGGCTCAGCAACTGACAATTCTGATGGAATTGTTGGGTCTTAAGCCCTTATTTACATGTCTTACTGACTGGGGGACTCTTTTCCTGGTTATTGTGAAGGAGAATTTGAAATTAAGATAAATGTTGCATTGCAATAAACGTATTAACTTCTCGAATTCAGCCACAGCTATGCATTCAATAGCTTTGAAACTTCATCCTTGGAGTTCTAAAAGCCACTTGCTGTGCCCTCTTGGCCCAGAGTTGCATGCAGCACATCACAGCCTTTTCATTTGATACACAGGTGCACAGTGCCAGCTCAGATGAAGATGACAGTTCTCAGATTCATCAGTCAAGCAAAACAAAACTAACCAGTGGAACAAAGAAAGGAAAAGAAAGTAGGTTTGCAGAGCTCTATATACTGCATGCTTTGTACAGTTGTGTCCCATCAGGGGATAGACTTTAATGCAGACAGTGTGGGCAGGCCAGTTCTTAGAGTAGAACAATGTTGTCCATAGATGTTGAGACTTGTTGAACTGTCCAGACAGCAGCTTCTCAAATACTTTGCAGTTGTGGGAAAGTCAGCCTTGCAGATCTTGCTGTGTCACACCCAGTTCCTGTTCCAGCCAAAAAAAAATTGAACAGGATATAATACTGGGGTGGGGGGATGTCAAGCTGGAGAGGCAGTGTGAAACTGATGCTATTTGCACATGCATCTTGCTTGTGTCTTAATTACAGTTTGTGATTCTCTTGGGAGTTAAGATGGAGAATGATAAAAAAATGCTATGTGGGAAAAGTTAGTCTGGAATGGGATTTGAGAAGAGTGAGATGCTAGGTCACTCAGAGGCACCTTGAGCAAGTGCTTTAGGCATCGCAGCAGGAAACAGTCATTTGTGGGAGGATTGATGAGAGACATGGAAAAATTGTTTTATAGATTTGTAGATAGCAAGGAAGCTTCTTAGATTCTGGGGGATGTGGGAAAAGTGGGTGGCTAAGAGTTCGGGGCCAAACAAGGGAAAGGCTTTGACCTTAAACTGATGTTGAGAAATAACATACATGTCCATTGACAGAATCCACCCAGCAGCAGAAGGAAGAACATCTGATGGAAATTGGACAGACTGGCTCTGCTGGTGTAGAGAGTGCA
>VYZP01064552.1:0-12695 GCA_013400635.1 Hypocryptadius cinnamomeus | reverse complement strand
TCTGCTGGTGTAGAGAGTGCAGTATGCAAGAGAAAGAGTCTGTCAGTGCAGGGTGTTGATTGTGGCAAGTCCAGCGTGCTGGATGACACATGTGTTGTGAGGCCATCCAGCAATGCACCCCTAAAAGCTGACTGCAAAGAAAATAGCAGGCAGCCAAAACAAGATGCACTTTGTGAGGAGTCTGAGGGTGATGGGATGCTTCCCAAGAACACTAATGAAGAAAATATTTATGTACTGGATGCCACAAAAGAAGGAAATGTGGGTCGTTTTCTAAATGTAAGTACTAAATTGTGTGGGTTCTCTTTGTTGCCTCTGCAAATACCTGGTGTACTTATTTAAGCTTAGACTAGAAAGTTTTTGCACATAAACAGTACGGGTGGTGGGCCATGCCAGGAGAGGCACATGTGGTGCTCCCTGCCATCTCAGGTGACAGGACAGTAGGTTGGGTCACACCGGCTGTTCAACTGCCAGGTACCTCCAACTAAGACAAATAGCTCATAGACACATCTGCAGGTACGCTGCAAATCATTTATTTCTCTTCATTGGCATGAATATGTCTTCCACAAATAATTTATTTCTCTTCATTGGCTTGAATATGTCTTACAGCAAAGCCCTTGCATATGTTTAAACTGTTCTTCCTTGCAGAGGTATTATGGTGTTAATATTAGAAGTGCATCTTGCAGAAACCTTCCTTCTGTTCCCGTGAGTGTAAACATGTTCCTACATGGACCTGAGTGACCTTTCACATCCTGTTCTTGGCCAACACACAGTCATGTAATCCATTGCTTGCTCCCTAGCACTGCTGCCCTGGCAATGGCGTTGGGTGATAGACTTTCCATGTGGGCTTGAGAAGAGAATGAAGAAATTACCTTTACTGGTGACAGATACCTGACAAAATAGTTTTTTCAGTCAATGATGTGGTGTTGGACTGTTTCTAATTCAGATTTTCTGTTTTACAGCACAGCTGCTGCCCAAATCTCTTTGCACAAAGTGTGTTTGTAGAAACTCACAACAGAAGTTTTCCATGGGTGGCATTCTTCACAAACAGGTGAATTTCTGGAAGTTTAATGTTGTTCATTCAAGGCACTAGGAGGAAAAAAACACTGCTTACTTATTAGAGCATAATTACACTGGGGGCGGGGCAGATATTTAAGTCATAAAGGCACAAAAATACCTTCTTATGGGTGACTCACTCATCCCACTGTTGTGTCTCAAGGAATGGCCACCAGATCTGCCTTGCAAAGGGCAGGATTGAGTCCCACAGGGTATTAAGGTTGAGACACTTTGTGGGCCAAACAAGATGTCTTCAGTCCTTTTCCTCACATCTGTCAAGACAAGCAGGACTTTGTGTAGCACAACATGTCCTGGGCATGTGACAATAGGATACACAGAGGTGAAAATTTGTTCTGAAAGTAAGAGATGCAGATATTTCCTTCGTGTCTAACAGAAAGAGAGGTACAGACAGCTGGTGCCAGCAAGACACAGTATGGCAGCAGCTCAACCCAGGAGAGGAAAGATAAATTGTATAAATGAAGTTGGCTGACATGCATGCCAGCAGTAGAACTAGGTGAGAACAGAACAGAAAGGGGAGACTTTGTGCCAACAAACCAGTTCCACAGAACACTGATCTTCTGTGGAGCCTTACAACTCTGCTCCATACTGACACAGATGCTGTGGATTGCACTGGGAGGTCTCCAAGAACTGTGAGGACAATGTTTTGAAATACATCCAAAAAAGGATTTTGTTTTAGCTAGAGTCTTTCTTGCTCAGGTACTTGGTAAAGAAGTGTAGTGAGGACTGAGGCCACTGGAGAGAGATAATAGTGATCAGCAAAGACATTTAGGGAAGAAGATTGTTGATGGAGAGTTTCCCTCACTGGCTCTTCCATTTTCTGGGCATCACCCTTTTACAACTTTTCTAAATTAAGGACTTCATCTGGATCATTGAACTTAGTTGGGTGCCTTCCATGAACTTGCCCAGTCACCTTTTTATTTGTTTTACATGTCTGGCCTCTAGACCAACTCAAGTCAGCAAGTCCCAGGCTGCGATTACGTGCTGTATGAAAAGTCCTCATTGTTTGTTGTCAGTCAGCTGCCTAGGAATTCACTGGATGTTCTCTATACCATATCCAGTGAAAAACATCAGAGAATTACTCTCTTCATGACAATATTCATATTTTCTTACATTTTCCATCAGCTGTTCCTCAGCATCATAATCGCAGGTATTTAGTTTGGCATTCATTTTGGACAATGAATTTTCTTCCTTAGACATTTCTCCTATTTCACTACCAGAGCAGCTGGTTCATGAGGAACATGTGTTTAATTCTGAGTTTTGGGCTTTGTGCACATTAAAAGGTAGCCTGTCAGACCAAAGATGACAGTCTTCAACAATATAGCTGAAGATCTGTTCAAACTTCAATGATGCACTGTACATAGGAAAAATAACAAAACTGAGAACTGTGTTATTCATTTAGATGCATCACTTACGTGGTTTTCCTTTTTTGTTTTTTTTTTGGAGGGGTTTTTTTTAGGGGTTTTTGGGTATTTCTTTTGGTGTTTTTTGTTTGGTTGTTGTTTTTTGTTTGGTTAGCTTTGTTTTTGTAGTGGTTTTTTCGTTTGATGTTTGTTTCCCAGAATTTCCCTCGAAGTTAGAGCACATTGTTTAGACTCCAACCCTGTTTACAATTCCTATAGCCAAAGGAGCATGACTGTGCCAGCGACTCCTTGTATGCCTGGTTTCCTGCACATCAAGCTGCCTGTGTGATGCTTCCTGCCCCCTACAATTTTTGTGTTTGCATGTGGGTTGTTGGTGACAAATTGTTAGCACGGTACTGTTTCACTTAGTGCAAGCAAATTAACTATTTTATTCCTTAGACATGTGAAAGCTGGAACCGAACTCACCTGGGATTATGGTTATGAAGCTGGAAGCATGCCAGAGACAGAGATTTCCTGTCACTGTGGAGTTCAGAAATGCAGGAAAAAAACCTTATAGGCAAAAGCTTTCCTACTGTCAACACATCTTGTACCTGGGAATTTATATGCTGGAAGGGATGACTACTCAGCGAACAGCCCTCAAGTCTGTGGTGCTAATTGCATTCAACTAAAATGCCTTTCATCTGATGATTTTTTAAATTTACATTTAAATGTCACTTTTGTAGTTTGCAGAAATAGAACTGTTTGTCCTAAGAACAGGCATCAAACCTTTCCTAGGTAATTTCTGTTCTCCTGGTCTTCCTCCTCCCTGCATCTAATCCACAAGCAAAGTTCTTAGTGCACGGGAAGAATTCCTGCTCCATGCTGTCTGCAGCAGAGATACAACTGATGAGAGCAACAGTTCCTTGGTGCTTTCTGTGTCCCTCCATAGTGCTGAGTTAGCAAAACTCAGGTTTCTGAAATTCATTATGAATTTCGTATTAATTCATTATGCCTCTCTGGGCACTAGGAATTGTTAGAATATGCCTAAGCTTGTTGCATCCTGTGGGACAGATAGTCCTGAACAGAGAATTAAACAGAACAGTTCTGCAGAGCTGTGTTTGTGCTACAAAATGAGCTGGACAAGTCCTGCTGCAGCAGGAGAGAAGTGACTGGGTTTTGTTGGATTGCACCCCTCTCCACGTTTGTGACACGCAGAGAAATCCTTGAGAAATGCAGTGTACCTCATCTCAGTGCCATATTGTGTATGGGACAGGTGTGCCACAGAATTGCTTACCACATGGTTTGTTGGTAAGAGAGAAGCAAGCTACATTGGGAGACATGGAGTGCAGATGCAGGAGGTGGCTCTGAAATGGAGCAAGGGATGGCTGTGCAGGCGTGTGGCTTTTGAATGTGTTGGAGCCGTGGGCAAGCAAGGAGGTGGCGCAGGTGAGCAATTTAGACACTTGAAGAACCACTGCCAAAGGTTTCAGAAGAAGTGGTTTTATTAAAAATATTGCAAAAGTAAGACTTAACATAGTTTGATAGCAAAGTTTACTCTGTTACTGCAGAGGATATGATAAAGATTTAAAGTTACCAATACAAAATCTAGTGGCACCGTAATACAAGACTGTGTGTGACATCAGTCACTTACCAGAAACCTGCAGTTAATCAGGTGTGTCTCAGCCTCCAGGAGTAACACTGAGAGCATCCCAGCTCACAGGGAAATCACTGTCATACAGCCAGCTGATTAGCATGAGAGCTAAAAAAAAGGTTCACTCAGGCTGTCATTTATGGAATAAAGTGGTTGGCTTGAAGTCAAAGTACCTTTGTTGGAGAAGGTAAATGTGAGTCTTGCACCTGCACCTTTCTTTGTTCCTTGATAAATGAGTCTTGGAAGAGCCACCCACTATTCATGTGTTAATTGCATGGTTGGTATCCCAGATTCCACGTCCATATGCCTCAGTGCTCACCATGTCACTCTGCTCCTGTGGGAGAGAAATGGTTGGGACAAATTAAGGTCTTGGCCTGGTTATGTCCAAGCCTATACTGCAAAATGAAAGCTAAGCAGGAACCACTTCCCAGCCCTGAGGCCAAGAGGCAGTGGATGTTTTATGCACACATGGCTTAGGGTTCTGTTTTAATTGGGTTGTATCTGTGCTGTGTAACTGTGGATAAAGATGGTATCTGTGGCCCTAAGTGGGGTTTTTTTGTTTGTTTTGTATGCTTCAAGCTTAAAAGTCATGGGATTGTACTGCAACGCTTGGTGCTCTTGAATTTTTCAAGTTTCATCATGCATAAGGAGTTTCAGCCTGTTAAAAGTGGACCTTTCACAGAGATAACAGACCTGTGAACCATTCTGCTTACAGTGAAACCTCAGATTTTCTCTCTCTCAGCTCTGTTTAAGTTTGATACATTCAGCAAGCAAAGCTCTCCTCGGTTTTGGTCCCTGTCATTGCATCTGGGTTTATGTGGGCTTTCACCACCCATGTTCAGGGATAAAAGCAGAAGAGCAGGATTACCCCAGTGTTGGTGCAGTACCCCTTCAGAAGGTCAGAGCCACCCACTCTTGCCCTGATCAGCCCCTCTGTCACTGCATCCCCTCTGTGAGCTGAAGACAGCACTCAGCCCAGTTGCTTTTTGCTTCATTGAAGATCTGTCTCTACTCAGAGGGAATATGCCTTGGGGGATCATCTTTCAGTATTAACCAGAGACATGCCAAAGTGTATGACAAAACCCACAGGTAACCCAGGAGTGGTATTAGCCTTTTTAACAAAAAAAAATGCAGAAAACATTTGTGTCTATGCTTGACTTGAATGTGAAAAAGAAGATGGGAATGTTTTTAAAGCACTGGGGTTGGGAGTGGGGGCGGGGGTGGCATGGAAGAAGGTACATTTTGCTGCTGTTGATGATATATTCCAGATCAGTGGTAGGAATTAATGACACTGGGCTGGTGAGGAAGAGCCCTGTTTCTTAATGCAGGAAAACAGACCTGATGATTCAAAAGAGGCAGCACTTACTTGGTCCATGTGGTCTGCAACTATGGGGGAGCCTGCTGTGAGTGTAGATGTCACAGAAGGCGTGTGTATGAGACAGGGCTTTTTGGCTAGCTGGGTTTATCAGGTCTGTCTCCAGGCTAGTGCTTCTTCATGTTCCTCCTCCAGACCAGAGATCATAACTATCCATGAGCAAAATCACCTTGAAAGGTGTGATTTCTGCCTGCTTCTGTGGTATTGCTAGAACATGTTTTGCTGAGGGTGTCCTGCAAAACACCTTCATTTTGCAATGTCCATTCTGCCAGCATCAAACCATGACAATCCTCTGCAGGTAATGACCACAGGAATGCTCACCTGAGCTCTCTCTCTGCTCTGCTGACCATTCCTCTGCTTGTCACAGCTCACAGATGGGGATATTTCTGAGCACAGCCCCTCGTGTCACCCGTGCTTTAGCAGAGCAGTGTGTAGAAGCACCGAGCACAAGCCCTGACGGAAAAACAGGTGAAGATATTCCAAGTGAAGTACTCAAAGCACCTGTGGATCCCACATTTGGGACTTCTCATCAGCCTGTCAGAGGCATCATAAATGAAGAGTGCCTGATGGGAATTAGTTGCATTGAGGTGTGAATCACAGCTCTTACAGTGAGCAAGCTGGTCCCTATGGAGGGAGAGTAGGGATGTGAGGATGTATAAGGGCTCCAGGGTAATAAGTATTAGTACCCAAGATAAGCATACAAATGCAAAGACAGCTGAAGATCACTTACAGCATAAGTATAAAAGAAACTAGACTGGAGCTTATTAACTGATTTCTTTTTTTGCCAAAAAAGCACTGAGCATTAATTTCCACCTCTTTCACAGAACTATATGGCTTGATAGCACAACAGTTTGGAGGAAGAGCTCACAAGGGTTTTGGACTTTCTTTGGAAAGTCTCCACAGAAAATTTTTCCTGTGTTGAAGAACAGACTTCTGTTAGGAAGATTTTACTAGTTTAAGGTCTATGCACCTGTGGATGCTTGAATCATGTTGACTCATTTGAGTATAATCTAGGTAATAGATCTGGGAATTGGAATTGTGTTGCAGTATTTGGCTAACAGATATAATCTAATTGCAAGCCTGGACACATGGTTTGATCTTAGCTCTGATATGCTGCATCTGGGCAGATGCAAAGGAATTTGGGAAACCAACTGGAATGATGCCAGCAGTAAGTACTGAAAAGCCGAAGCTGATCCATCTGGTAAAGGGAACTGATCTTAAAAGCTCCGTGTCGTGTTTGGTGTAGCCTCCTGATGAGCCAGAATATGCCTGTTAATGTGGCTGATGAGCTCGTTGGAGGAGGTTCAACAAGACCAAGTGCCAGGTCCTGCACTTGGGTCACAACAACGCCAGGCAGCCCTACAGGCTGGGGGAAGAGTGTCTGGAAGGATGCCCAGCAGAAAAGGATCTGGGGGTGTTGGTCGACAGCAGCTAAACATGAGTGTGCCCAGGTGGCCAAGAAGGCCAGTGGCATCCTTGCCTGTGTGACAAATGAAGCCCACTCCTCCAAATTTTAAGAGCTTAATAAGGGATAATAGGGGACAGATCAACAAAGCAAAAGTAACGGCGCTGTGTGTGTGGTAACAGCCAAAAGCACTCCCAGTTCTTTAGCAAGCAGTGTTTTATACTGCTGCAGTTGCATTGCTTCACCAAATGATTTTGCACATTTCTCAGGGCCTGTTTACAACTCCTCCTCAGGTTGTCACAGCATTGCATAAGTCCATAGCTACAGTCTCCAAGGGTGCATCAGGGAGGCAGCCCAGGGTGGTCTTCTGATGCCATTCTAGACTTAGAGAACTTATGGAGAATACCATAAAGGTATTTTCCTTTTATGGTATTTTGTTCTCTGCCTTTGCTATCTTGGTGTTAAATAAACATGTAGTTCTTGGCTTTCACTAATTATGTATTGGCTTTTGCAAATTATTAAAGTGGATGCTGTGTTGTGCATTACAGTGTTAACTTTTGCAGAAGTAGCTGTAGTTGTGAAATAATAATTAATACTTTTATTTTTGTAACTAACTGACAATAATGAGAATAACTCAGATATATTTGTGAAATAGCTTATGTTGATTTAAAGTACTTGTGGAAATAGCTAAAACCGTCTGCACGGTCAGATAACATTTAAGGAATGGATGGGATGAGGATCCCTGCTACTGACCCTTCTCAGCTGCTGAAACCACTGAACAGGGGGCCATTGTGAGGGAGTGACACACAACCCTCAAAACCATATCCATGATTACTGCATGTAAAAAGGTGGGTCAGGGGTCAAACCAAGCTAAAGAGTTCCCAGAACATGTAAACAAGTTCAAAGAAATGTTTGAACAAGTATAATCTTTATGAATATGTCTTTGGCCAATGCAATAGAAAAAGCATATAAGAAGAGTTACTATGGTTAGCTGATGTGCCTCTGGCTGTAGCCAAGCACCCAGCACTGTTATTGATTTGCCCCTTTTATCCCTTATTAAACTTCTAAAAATTTTGAAAAGTGGGGTTAGTTTCTCACACCTGTATCAGCAATAGTGTGGCCAGCAGGACCAGGGCAGTGATTGTACCCCTGTACTTTACCCTGGTGAGGCCACACCTCAAATCCTGTGTTCAGTTTTGGGCCCCTAAAATCATTGTTTTATGAATGAGGTCCTATATGTCTAATTTAATAAACTGCAAAATTAGAATTTAGCAGCAATTTTGAGTAGCAATTTTATATAAAATGAATACAATTAAGTAAGCATGTACAAAGTAAATTTGGCAGTGATTATTTAAGTCTGATTAAGGTTCTGATAAGGCACAAGCAAAACAGACCGGGGTACAGGGTTTGGGGGGGGGGGTTTCTCACCCTGCTTCCTGTACCAAAAAACAAAGGAATCCAAACACAACTTATATACTGTATGCTAGTACATATTCATCAATATTTTCCCATAAATCTCCTCCTATTTTCAATTCTTGACATCTACGTCACTGTACTGCACAGTGCATGCTCCTCTTGTTTCTAAGGGGTCGTCTTGGCTCTTTGGTGGTCACTTCCAGTGAAGGCTTCTTATCATCGTCACTGTCCTTTGAACAACCCCACAGGTTGCACATGCACCCCAGGTCTTGTGTTATAGCATTATATTCCCAAAATAAGCCTTATTATTTCATAGATACCTGGAATCATCCCAATTTTGTCCATTTCAAGGCTGATCCCTTAATTATCCCGAGGCCAGGATCTGTTTTGGGATATTGCTTATCTCAATACTCCATCCTGTATCCTATTTTCTCATGAACATCTGAAAACATCTGTTTTGTGACACTAATTACATATCCTTTCCCTCTGTTACTTTTTAACAAATATTTTCTAAAATATCGATATACTTACAATTGTTAGCACGAATCACATTCATTTATCACATCAGGAAGGACGTGGAGGGGCTGGAGCGTGTCCAGAGAAGGGCAGCAGAGCTGGAGAAAGGTCAGGAGCACACGTCCTGTGCGGAGCTGCTGGGGAAGCTGGGGGTGCTTAGTCTGGAGAAAAGGAGGCTCCCAGGTGACCTTGCCTGTGAAAGACGCCAATCACTTGGTTTTAAAATTTTAAAAGTTTAATAGTAATAAAATTGTTATAAAAATAAAATTTGGACAATTAGGATTAGGACGATACGAGACAATAAAAACAAAGAGTTATGGACAGTCTGGGTACCTCTTTCTGGGCAAAATAAGCCCCAAAAAAGGACACACGTTAACAGAGGATTAACCCTTAAAAGCAACAGCCTGTTGCATATTCATACATCTCATACACGATGCATAAATTCCATTCAAAAAAGGATTCTGTCTGGTCATTGTCAACTTCTTCCTCTTCATCCTGACGGCTCTTCAAGGCTGAGCAAGGCAGGAAGAAGTTAGTTTCTTCTGATAAGAGAGCAATAAATTCTTTTTCCCTGAAAAATTTAGGTGTCCTGTGGCTGATATCTCGGTGCGAGTACCTCGTTCCTCTCTTTAAAAAAATATCCCACATACATAGTTTCTATTTTAACTACAAGAGCTACATTTTAACTACACAACTACATTTACCATGCTAGTGAAATGATAATACAGCGCTACGAATCAATACAATATAATACATGTAGTAAATATTTGCGTAGAGCCAGGTAATATGCACTTTTAACACTGCCCCTCTATAGAACTGCCTGAAGGCGCGGCCAGCGCGGGGTCGGCGTCTTCCCCCTGGCAACAGGTGACAGGAAGCTGGACAGCACTTCTGTGACTCTGGGAAAAGTGAGCAGGGGGCTAGGGAGGGGTGCAGGATATCGCCTTTCCCACGGTGAAGGCCCTCGGGACATGGTTTCTCGGCGGCGGCCCGCGGCAGTGCCCGGCGCGGGTATCGAACCCGGTACCGCTCCGTGACCCGGCACGCCCGCGGCCGCTCCGGCCACGCCTCCCGTATCACGTGACGGGCGTCTCAGCCACGCGCCTTCCCGCCAGCCACGCGAGGGCCGCAGCCAATCAGCGGCGCGCGGGTGTACGGGGCGGAGCATGGGCGGGCGCCACCGCGCATGCTCCGTGCCCCAGCCGGGCGGTCTCGCTTCCGCGCGGGAGAGTTGAGGGCGGGGGAGGGGGCGGCGGGAGTGTTGGCTCGCGCGAGCCGGGCCGCGAGCGGGCGGTAAGTACCACCGCGGGCACGCGGGGCGGGGGGAGCGCGGAGCCTCCTCAGCGCCGGTGCCGCCCCCCCGCTCTCCCCGCAGTGCCACTGAGTGGACCCTGCCGGGGCTCGGGCGGAGCGGGGGGCGGGGGCGCCGTGAGGCGGCACCGGGAGCTTCGTGAGGGCGGCCCCGGGGGCCCGAGAGGTATTAGGAAGAAGTTCTTTGCTGGTGAGAGTGGTGAAGCACCGGCACGGGTTCCCCAGAAAAGCTGCGGGTATCTGGTCTCTGGCGGTGTTCAAGGCCGGGCTGGATGGAGCTGAGCAGCCCAGTTCAGCGAAAGGTGCCCTGCCCTCGGCGGGGGATTGCAACGAGGTGCTCCCAAGTGAGAGGTGATCAGAAAGACAGCTTTGTTTGGGTGTTCTTCTTCCTTGAGAAATCTGGATGTGTTTGTTCTGTACTGACGTGGGGAGAATGGGGAGGTGAGTGTTGGTCGTGTTTAGCTGTGAAATCTCCAGCCGTGCTTCTTTCCCCACAAAGCACAAATGAGGGACACAGTGAGTGTGAGGTAACACTCACTGTGTGATTCCATTCTTTCTTCCTGCTTCCATAGATCCAATCCTGCACTGCGCTGGAAGGAAGAGGAGAGCAGAGCAGGAGCTGGGGCAGTGGGTTTCAATAGCGTGCTGGAATTCAGGGGACTTGGGTTCTTTTCCTTGCTCCACTATGGATGTACTAAGAGATTCTTTGCCTTAGCCTCCTCCCGTGTAAAAGATGGATATTTACATACAAGAATGTTTTCAGAACTGGATCTGGAGAGCAGATACTTACACAAACTGGTAATGTTTCAGCAGGGTTGCTGAATTTGAAAGTGCTGCAAGCCCTGGGCTCTTGCCAGCGCTGTTCTCCCTTTTTACTTTCTGTTTCCTTTCCCGTTTTCTTTCCTTCAGTCACTGTTGTGAAAAAATAGAGAACCGAAACCAGCAGCCGTCCTTCTAGGAAATGGCACAGGTACAGGAGGAGGTGTGACTGTTCTCTCAGCTGCTGCTCTGCCTTCTGTTTTGCTGTGTCATTTGTCCTGTCATGAGCGGGGGGCAGCAGAAGCCCCCCAGATCTTACAGCTGAATTAGACTCCCTGGGTTCCCTGTGGTGGTGACAGTGGAAGTGAATGGTTGCAGAAGGACTTTGGGACAGCAAGGAATTGACTGTAAAACAGCAGGTGAAAATCCTGCATTGATAAGTGGAAGATGATGGATGTGGCAGAGAAACAACCATGACACTGATGCCCTCCCAGCTTAATCTGATGCACTTAAGGAGGAGATCTGGGGAACTATAATACTGGTCTGGTTGACAGGGTGTTTGGACTTGATGATCTCAGAGGTCTTTCCCAACCTAACTGATTCTGTGACAAGTGTGTGACTCTCACTGAAAGGTGTCCCTTCTGGGGTGGCCAGGAGGACAAACCCGTGGATCTGTTCCTATGATTTCTGTGTTGAATTCTCCCCCTCCAGTTAGGTACAAATCAGGGTACTTTTGTACCTCCCATGGTTTGTGGTCACATTGCACGGAATACCCTGGGGGTGCAGTTGGTGCAAAACATTTCCTGGTAAGCAAGGGAGAGAACAAGGCCACACAGCTCCCACACTGCCTCACATTCCTCTCCAGACCCGTGGCAGCACAAACCACCAGGCCTCCACTCATTTTTGTCTGCTCTGATCACCGTGGGCCCCATTGCTTGTTGAGCCTCGTGTTTTTTCATTGCTTTGTGCTTCCAGCAGTAGTTCTCTGGAAGTGTCAGCTCTGTGCTCAGAAACAGTCTAAAATGTGATTGAAATAATGAGAATTATTAAGGAAAGAAGGAAAATACGGAGTGATGTTGTGGCTTTGTAGTGTAAATGGTAGCCCATCCTTTTGGAGGTGGTATGCTCCTCTTTGAGTGTAGCCAGAAGACTATGGAGAAGGGATGAGAAATTACAGAGGTGAAAAAAACTGCAGATCAGCCTCTGTACAAAGAAGAGCTAAATAGTTTCAGATTCCTTGACTTTAAAAAGAGACAGCAGGAAAAATAGTGACAGAGCAATGCTGTCATGAGTACTGCTGAAAGAGTGGAGCAAGGATTTCTTGCCTTTTCAGACAGATCCAAGTGTTTCACCTGGAATCCCTGAGCGGCAGGCATAAGCCCTGCAAAAGCAAGGCATTGTTCAGATGAAATGTAACTAAACTGTGAAACTGGAAACCTGCCCTTAGCCTCTCCCTTCTTTTGTAGCAGCAGCCAACCAACACCATTGTCCCGTTTAACTCCATATCCTCTTCCTGGTAGTACTGTAGCAGAAAGCTCAGGAAGAGCACAGGCTCCTGTGGGGGTATGTCAGGTTTGCAAGGCCAGGTTTGGGTAGCAGGGGGGCTACAGGGCTGGCTTCAGTGAGAAGCTGCTGGAAACTTCCCCTGTGTGCAGCAGAGCCAATGCCAGCCGGCTCCTGGACTGACCCTCTGTTCCCAAGGCTGAGCCCAGCAGGAATGATAGTAACAGCTCTGTGGTAACATTTAAGAACGGAAGAAAGAAGTTATTGGGCAGATACAGTTGTGGGCAGAGAGGAGTGGAGTGGGAATATGTGGGAGGAGCAACTCTGCAGACACCGATGTCAGTG